>CAJHUC010002974.1:0-18402 GCA_905146915.1 Ostreobium quekettii | reverse complement strand
TCCCACGACCGCAATGCTGGCAACCAAGCTCCTTTCGCAATCGGCTGGCGAGGCAACCAAATGGCGGCGTGCAGGGCGACGAGGCCCCGCGCCGTGGCGCATGGCGGTGCCAGCGCCAGTTGCGACGCACCTGAATGCGCTCGGCGTGGGCGGCTCGACGGCGGCGGTGGCCATGCGGGTGGGGGTCAATGCGGCCCCGTGGACAACATCGCCCAGTTTCCGCATCCCCAAATCTGCCGAATCGGAATATTCGCCACGTCAGGATTCGGGCACGTGCCGGGCACACGCCCATCACTCAATCCCGTGGTTGACGCGGACCCAGGCGCGTGGGGGCCACGCGCCCGAATCCTGACGTGGCGAATATTCCGATTCGGCAGATTCTCCCACAGCCTCATACGTGGCATTCGTTGTCGTGTGGTCATTTGTCGCCGTGCCGCCGCCCGCCCACCACGCATGGAGGAGCACGCCGCGCCACTGGGACCGCATCGACACCGCCATCCAGGTGCGCCCCGCCGCCATGCGCACGCCGCCGTGCCCCTGGCGCCCCGCTCGCGTCCATCGGGCGCCGTCGTCGCTGGCGGCGGTTGGTTTTCGTTCTTCCCACGCCAGATCTGGCATCCAGCCGCCGTCGGCAGCTATGATGGCTGGCTGCGCCACCGGGAAGCTTCGGGGGCCCTGCCTGTGAGGCTCCGGCAGGCCGTCCACATGTGGCCCCGTCCCCGTCCGGTGGTGTTTCGCGCGGGCGGCGCGCGCAAAGAGGCCCCCACATGTGGCGGCAGATCTGCTGCCCCCATTACGCCCGGCAACAGCACGCGTCAATGTTCGTGGACGCCCGCAGCGCGGAGCGCGTCCCCCCGGCGGTCCGCCACATGTGGACCCTTCGTCCAGTGGTGTCTTTGCGCGGGCGGCGCGCGCATGCAGCCCACCACATGTGACGCCGGATCTGCCTCCCCTTGCAGTGCGTGGGGCACGACCTCGCGCCGACGTGCATGGACGCCCGCGACGCGGAGCGAGCCCCCCTTCGCGCGCGCCACGCGCGCAAGAGTCTCCTCCCCATGCCAGTTGAGCACGGACGCCGTCGGCGCAAAACGCACGGCCGACAGCGCTCGCAGACCGCCGCCAGTCCGAACATGGTTGTGAATGGACGGCAGTGGCACGGAACGGACCTGCGTCGCGGTCCACCCGCAAGGTCGGGGGCCTTGCAGTTTGCGCGCGCGACGCGCGCAAACGCAGCTCCAGAAGACCCTTCGCCTGATGCAACAATGTCGTCGGGCAGGCACAATGGTTCGTGCAAACTGTTTTCGAGCGGTCCACTTCATGATCAAAGTCTGCGTGTTGCTGATCGGTGTTTGCGCGCGCGGCGCGCGCAAACCTTTAAGGGCGTCGGCGCGGCGCTGTTCCCTTCTCCAGCTGACGATTGCCCAGGGGGCCCGCGCTTCCCCCGAGTTCGCGAGCGGCACACCTTCTCCACTGACCGGATCCCCGACAACCTCGCCGGGTTCAATTAGTGACACCGCGCTCTTTGTCCATCGTCCAAGACCCGCGTGCGTGATGGAGTTAGCGACCTCGTCCATTTCAAGCAGCGCCACGCCGCGAAGTGGCAGCAGTTCCGCGTCGCGCGACATCCCGGCTTCGTACCTCTCGCACCTCGCCACGCCAGCGTCCGGCGCCTCGTCCAGCCGCGTGCGAGAGGAGACCGTCGAGATGATGCACGACCGCTTCGAGGAGATGACGTCCCCCAGGAAGCGAAGGTCGACCTGCGGGGATGGCCAGGGGGGCAGGCGCGACCTCGCCGAAGACTCGCCCAAGCCGGCGAAGAGGAGAAGGCTCGAGAAAATGGAGAGGGCCGTCACCAACGCCCTTGCCGCGGGGGTCCCCACGCAGTGCTGCCCCCGTCAGTGCCACAATCTCTTCACGGCCGAGGAGCTGGTGGCCAGGAAGGTCGTCAGGGCGATTCGCCTGTTCCAGGAGGCGGACGCTGACCTCCGGGCGGACATCTCGCGCTGCCGGGTGGGAAGCGCGTCCACCGTGGAGCCCGGTGGAAGCGGCCGAGCCCCGCCGCCAGCGCTACGAGTGGAGGGTTAGGGGCAAGGTTGTGTGCATCAAGGTGTTCGCCTTGTGGCACGGCGTCTGCGCCGACACCGTGTACCGGAAGAGCACGCAGGGGCGGGGCCGGACCGGGGTGGTGCCGAAGGTGCGCCACCACGGAAACTGGAGGACCCACCGCCACGGGAAGGGGAGGTACGACTGCGCCGACTGGCTGAAGGACCTCGTCGGCCGCCTCGCCCAGCCCTTCCCCAACCGCACGGTCAGGGACCGGCGCACCGGGGAGGTCAAGGCCAAGGAGTTCCTGCCGGCGGGGCTGTTCTCCACCCTGCAGTCCGTCTACGAGTACTACCGCCGCGCGACAGCCGCCCGCCAGCCCCCCCAGCAGCCCGTCTCCTACACCACCTTCCGCAAGACGTGGCTTCAACGCCACTTCCAGGTAAGTGGCGGCCCGCGGCCCCAGGCCCTCCTCCTCGTCTTCCAGACACTCCAAGCACATTTGGCTGGGAGCGTCTGTGCCAGTGTGCTGACGACGAGCCCTGAGCCCGATTTTTCTGTGGTTGCCGTCCCCAGGTGCACACGTACTGGCACCAGCCCTTCGCCAAGTGCGACACGTGCGTGAGGCTGAGGGAGACCACCAACCTCGCCACGGGGCCGGCCAGGGACGCCGCCCTGCGAATACTCCACAAGCACGAGGCGTACGTCGCCGCAGCGAGGAGGGCAATGGAGGAAAGGAGGCGTTACGCCCTCGACCACCCCGAGGAGGTCCTGTACCTGAATGTAGACAGCATGGACCAGGCAAAAACGGCGATCCCGCGCGAAATGGCCAAGAGCAAAGCGGACGAGGTGGGGCTGCCCCTGACCACCAAGCTGCTGGGCGGGATTGCCTACGGCCACGGGTGGTGGGGGTTCTGGTCGTTCCCAGAATGGGCGGCGTCCAGCAACCTGACGCTCACCTGCCTCTGCAAGATGATCAGGGACGTCAGCCGCTGCAACGCAGCCGCGCCCGGGCTCCTCCCCCCCCGCCCCGGCCTGCCCCCCGTGCTGCACGTCCAGATGGACAACACGGCGAAGGACAACAAGAACCACTACCCCCTCGGGTTCTGCGCCATGCTGGTGGGGGAGCGGGTGTTCAGGGAGGTGCGCGTCTTTTTTTTGCCGGTGGGCCACACGCACCAGGAGATAGACGCCACGTTCAGCCTCGTGGCCTCCGCCATCAACCGCGAGGGGGCACTCTGCTTGGAGGACCTGATGGGCGTGGCGCACCGGGCGTGGGGGGAGCACGCGAGTGTGGGGAGCTCGCGGAAGGTGAACACGCGGGTGGACCGCGTTGCCGACTTCCGGCGCCTCTTGAGGTACAAGCGCGACCGCCGGCGGGGCGTCGAGGAGGAGGAGGAGGAGGACGGCGAGGACGGGGATGCGGGCGTCCGTATGCACACCTTCAGAGGCCTCGGAACGGGACGGGACAACAAAAGGTGCGCTCGCAGTGGCAGGCTCGGGCGACCTCTGCTGTCCGCTCTTGTCGTGTGCGGGACTGGCGTGCGCCTGCGCACGCGCCGCGCGCGCGAATGCGGAATTGCTGCCTCGACGTGCGCCTCGCTTCCTTCCACAGCCCCGATCCAGCTCGTGCGGCGTCACTTTCTTCCCGGCTTGCCACCCACAGCCTTGATTGCAAGCAGCGGCTTCACCATGTCGCCGTGTCCTCCTCGCCACTACTCGTGGGCAATGAGCGACTTGCCTGCTAGGGAGGACCTGTGCGCCTACCCTTGGACGTGTCCTCCACACGGTCCCTCCCTTCTCCTAGTCAAGGGTGTGGTTTGTGTCCGCTGCCTTCCCAAGTTTGCTGGCAGGCAACTAAGGTTCGCGCGCACGACGCGCGCAAACCCGTTTCTGACAGCGTTTTAGGTGTACACCCCAAGGTATATGCCGGTGTGCCGCCTGCCGCCTGGTCCGCCGGCGGACGGCGCTCGCCGCAATGACGCCTCCCCGGCTCCACAGTGCTTCATTGCTGTGTGCGATCCTTTGGGCAGGTGCTTCCACTCCTTTAAGTTCGTCCTGGAGGGGGGGGAGCCCGTCGTGTTCGCCCGTGAACACGACAGGGAGGACAGCCCGTGGGTGGGCACGCCCGACGGCCGGGGATGGCCGGTGTTCGTCCCGGGGAAACCCGCCCCGAGGTTTGCCGACCTCCGCTGGGAGCCAAGGGCAGCACTTCAAGACTTCGAGGACATCAAGAAGAGGGTCATCGGGAAGATTGGCAGGTGGAGGCGCCAACTTGACGTGTGTGGGGACCCCGCCGCCGCGGAGGACATCAAACGGCGCAAGCTCCACCGGATGGCCAGAGCCGTGCGATGGTGGGAGGGCTTCATTGCCTCCCACGAGCACACATTCCCTCTCGACGGGAGTGGCAGACCCACGTTCGCCATCGACGAGGGGGCCGCACTTCGGCTGGACAGCTTGTCACCCGCCGCGCTGGCCACCCCCTCCACTGCGCCCAGCAGCGCCTCCAACGCCCCCGCTCCACCTGTCGCAAGGTACGCGCGCCGCCGTGTGCAACATCCCGTCCGCCCGCGGTGATTCCACTTGCTTGCCCCCCTCCCCGTGGTTGCCTCACCATCACACTGGCGGTGTCGCCCGCAGGGACATTGGCCCGGTGCCCGGGGAGCGCCCCCTGCTATTTAGACACCTCTCCGCTCTCCCAAACGACAGAGAGTATGTCCCCTTTGACGCCGCGCGAGACATAGCAGCCGGCCACCAGGTGGCCATCGCCATGTCCGACGCCGATGCCAAGGAATGGGGCCGGCGCTTCGACATTGCCCTTGTCAAGGGGGCCAGGGCCGCGGAGGGGTGTGATTCAGCAGTGAAGAAAGTATTCACAGTCGCGTACTACGAGAGCGAGTTCCAGCCCCGACCCCCCTACAACTTGGGGACCCTCCTTTTTGACGCCGCGGACGATGCCCAGTTGAATGGGCGCTGGGTGGAAGGGCGGCAAATACAGGGGGAGGTGTCCTCCGACAACGTCATTTGCGATGTTTGGTTGGAGGCCAATGGGGTTGGGAGGGGGTGCATCCACCCCCAGTACAAACGGCGTCTCCAGGCGGAGCTGGAGCGTTGGGATGAAATATGCTAGACAAGGGAGGGGCCATTTCTATAACTAGCGGCTTGTAATTTCCATAGTGTGCATCGCCAATTGTAATTGTTAGTGCAAAGCTATGCTGGACCCACAGCCTGTGGGTCGCATGCATTGAGTGTGGTTGGTTGCAGGCGTCCCCGACCGGCTTCAAACTAATTCTTTTTGTGCGCAACATTGTGGTTTCCTCCCGCGTGTGCTGCCCCGAAAAATGGCACGTTTGTGTGCATCCCTGTTGTTATGGCATTTTTCTTGCATTTTGCTAGTGCGCAAAATGCACGTTTTGTTGTTTTTTATGGCCCCCTTACCGACATTTTGCACGAAAGCTTGTTCCCACTTGACGGTGGCAGGTCCAGCCCATCGTGGCGCTAGCTTGTGGGCCCTCTTCTCCACCCAATAAAGCACAGGATCTCCCGGTTGCAGGCTGGTCGTGCTCTTATGCTCCCAAGCACGTGCAACCTCCTGCCGCTGCAACACGTGTTGTTGGCGCAGCTGCTCCAACTTCGCCAATCTCGCAGCATTGTCCCTATCAGTGTTCTCGCCCTCCTCTCGCAGTGATGGCGCTATGTCACACTCAGCCAGCACGTTGATTTCCATTGGGCCCCTGGGCAGAACTCCGTACAACAGTTCAGCTGGCGATGCATTGCGTCTCCGCGTGCGGCGCGTGTTGATGGCGAAAAGTGCTCCCACCAACAGATGGTCCCAACAATCTCCTTCGCACATCTTTCTTAATCGCACTAATACTTCCTGATTACCCCTTTCGACCCTTCCATGAGATGGGGGGTAATATGCTGCAGACCAGCTGCGTCGAATCCCCCATTTCTCGCATAAAGTCTGGAATGCACCGCGGAAATGCGCTCCGTTATCCGTATGAATTTTCTGCGGGATTCCAAACTTCAAGATGATCTCGTTTACCACGAATTCCACCGTTGCAGCTGCGGTCGCGTTGGGATACGCACGGGCCATCATATAACCCGTCATTCCGTCAATCGCTACGATTATGCAACGGTTTCCAGCTGGCGTCACCGGCATGCCCAATATCCAATCGATCTGGACCCACTCAAACGGCTGCCTCGCAGCCACCGGCATGCGATTCCGTAAAGCCTTCCGAGGCCCATGTTGCGCGCAGCGCATGCACTTATCAACCCAAGCGGTGACATCACCTTTCAAAGTGGGCCACCAGAATACCCCTTCTAGGCGCTTCATCATCACCTCTTTCCCGTAGTGGCCCCCAAGTGCAGAATCGTGGGCTTGTCGTAGGGCCTTTGGTACTTCAGCCTCTAGAAGGCAAATCGCGTAGGTGCCACCTGCCATGCGCTTGAGCAGGCGTCCGCCTTCCACCTTAAAAACTCTTCCGTTGAAAACACTTCCCTCATGATGCCCTGATACCACCCGGAACTCACAAACCGCTGAATCCCGTCAGTGGGGATCGCTGCCATCTCGTCCTCCGGGTCCAAGCCCACTTTCCCTTCGCATTCTCCCATGCACAACTCAGCACATTCAGACTGGTTATCACTCGATTCAATGGACATCTCATCGTCCACTTCCCTGGCCCAGAAATGGAATTCGTCATCATCAATTTCTGCAGCATTACGTACGATTTCTGCCGCATTTCCTGCCCTCATTCTGGACATTCCGTCAGCATTGGAATGTTTCTGCCCTTTGCGCAACTGGAACTCAATATCATATTCTGCAAGTATGCATTTCCAACGTGCACATCTCCCAGTCAGATCACGTTTCCGCAGCAGCCCCAAAATCGGGATGTGATCGGTTCTCACAACTGTGGTTCGGCCTAATATATATGGCCGAAACTTCACCACAGCCACCACCACTGCCAACGCCTCACGTTCAGTCACTGAGTATGCCCGTTCTGCACTCGTCAAAAGGCGTGAGTGATAATACACAGGGTGCTCACTGCCATCCGAAACCTGAGAAAGTACAGCCCCCACCGCATCGTTACTTGCATCGGCGTCCACAATGAAGGGGCGATTGCAGTCCGGTTTTGCCAACACCGGTGCATGGGTGAGGGCCGATTTCAGCTCCACAAAGGCCCGCTGGTGTGCATCGTCCCATGTAGGCAGCTCAGCGCCCCGTCGCTCTGGGGTCACCTTGAGCAATTCGGTCAGTGGCTTGGAGATCTGGCCGAAATTCTTGACAAAAAGACGGTAGTAACCTGTCATGCCAAGAAAACTTCGCAGCTGCGTTTTTGTGACGGGGATCTCAAAATTCTCCACTTTCTCCACTTTGTCCTTTAGCACCGCCATGCCCCTCACAGAAAGGGTGTGCCCCACGAACTCCAGCTGCTCAAACCCAATAAAGACCTTCTTGGGTTTGAGTTTCAACTTGAACTCCCGGGAGCGTTCCAGAAATGCGCGCAGATCCCGAGTGATGTTGTCCTCCCCCGTGTGCCCAATGCCCCCATCGTCCACAAACGTCCGCGTTCTTTCCAACCCACCATATGCCCTTGCTACCAGGCGGCTATAACGCGGGGGGGCATTTCGAAGCCCAAACGGCAGCACCGTCCATGCATAAATACTGAACGGTGTCAGAAAGGCTGTAAGGGGGATGGATTCCGCATCGAGTCCCACGGCATAATACCCACTGAACCCGTCTACAGTCGTGTAGAGGGGGTACCCGGACAAATCGTCCACGACTTCATCAATCCGGGGGAGGGGGAAGCGATCGGGGATAGTCGCTTGGTTTAATGCGACGTACGTACAACAAAATCGCATGTCCCCCCCTTTCTTTGGTGGGAATGTCACGGAGGATAGCCACTCACAATCCTTTTCCCACTTCACTATCAGTCCAGCACTTTCCAAGCTTTCCAGCTGCTTCTCCATGAATTCTAGTTCTTTTGGGGCAAATCTCCGCTGAGAACCGCAATACACAGATGCAGCACCCTCTTTCAGCTGGATGTGAAATGTCATGGCAGGCGTTCGTTCCAAGTCCAAGTACGAGATGGCAAAACAGTCTTTGTACTGCACTAGCAAGTCGCGCACTTCCCTCACCACCGTTGGCGATAACGTGGGGCCAAAATGGATCTCCGCCAGCCACTCGTTTTCCAGGTCGTCCATGATGCTGGGGAGGCCTGCCAATCGGGCGGGGGCCGTGCAGTCCTCCTCGAAAAATGTGTCACTGTCACTTTCCAAGTCAAACTGCGCCAAGAGCCCTTGAAGGACGCCATCAGCATCACCCTCATCGCTGCTGGACGTCTATGTCGTATCACTCGTCAATTCCCTCAATTCGCGCACAGGAGCGGCACTGGGCAGGACCTCCAATTGCCGGCCCCGCTGGCGCACGATCACCCTCCCTGAGCCCAGGGTATACGTACGGGCCTTGAAGTCAGCAGTACTCGCGGTGTTACTTAACCAGTCTTGCCCAAGGAGCACGTCGTATGCTCCCTTCGCATCGACGCGCCTTCCCGTCAGTTCCACGACCACCCCTTCCACCGACACCTTAACAGGCCCCCTCAACGCATGTACCAGCTCGCGCTGTCCGTTTGCTAACTCGATATGAGGCAGGCGTACCGCTGACGCCCTCAGACCCATCTTATCGGCGCACGCCTTGTCAATCAACGAGTGAGAGGACCCCAGGTCCAGGATTACGTGCTTGACGCCCCGCCCATTCAAAGTACATCGGGCGTGCACCCCACCCGATTCCTGCGCGGCGCGCCCCGCCTCCGTGATCTTGCCATCCCCCACTTCCATCGGTTCACACTTCTCAGCGACCTCTTGTTCCCCCTCCTGTACTTTAGCCTTACGCCTTTTGGTGCCGAGTTGGTGCCGAATCGCTAGCACCAACTGCGTGTAGACCTCGCGCTTTGAGATACCGCGCATCATACAGACCGGTATTTTGATCATGTCCCCTACTAAGTCTCGCCAGTCATCCTTCAATACTGGCTTAAGGCGCGGTTTCCTCGGAGCGTCCCCCTTTTTCCTTTTGCGCCCATCCGCCATCCGCGTGACAGGGTTACTCTCTCCATCACTCCAAGCGGGCGAGCAGCAGCGATCGACCTCCCCCTCTGATTCATCCCCATCATCATTTACAAATACGTCAGATTCCCCGTATGCCAGACGCCCATACCTGGCCGGTGCCCGGACTGCATCCGCGCCTCCGCGCGCGCCCCTGGCGCCTTCCACCGGACCGCACGGCGCGGCGTTCTGCGGGTGAGGGCAATCCCACTGCCCATGGCCAAGCTCGCCGCAGTTCCAGCACTCGCGCGCACGCCACCCCGCCGGCGGCGGCCTCCTCGCGTCCGCTCCGCCACGTGCATCGCTGGGCCGCGCCGCGCCTCGCGCCATCCCGCGACCCCCGGCCGGATGCACGTCCCCAACCCGATCGTCAGCATTCGCACCTCCCGCCAACCGGTCCCCCGAGCCGCGCCGGTCGCCGCCCCGCTTGGTTGCGCGCGCTTGCAGCGCCCAATCTCCAATCGCTTGCAAGAGATCCTCCCTCACATCCCCCGTCCCGCGCTTTTCATGGCCGGTATCCAACACCCCCACGTCGCGGGCAGCATTTTCCTTACGCAAGACCGTTCGCGAAGCATCTTCCAAGCTTTTATAACCAACGAACCGAATGGCCTCTCGCAGATCAGTGCGCAGACCCCCAATCCACGCCCTATACCACATGTTCTCGGTCGCTTCGGCCGATCGAGACACCAATTCGCAGAACCGGCCAAGGTACTCCTTGACCGATTCTTTCCCACCTTGCCGGAGACTCTTCAGCGAGGCACTGATTCGCTCCTCTAAGTCGTCCTCAGCGAACCGCTCGATGAACTTTTGCTTCACCTCCTCCCATTCGCGCTCTCCGTCCTGCATCCATCGAGCTAAAGACCGCGCCCATCGCGCGGCCTCTCCTTCCACACAAACTATAAGCAACGCAATCCGCTGCGCGTCTTCGAAGATGGCAGATGCAACACATACTCCCTCAAAGTGGAGCATCCACCCTTCGGCATCTTCACCTCCCGCCTCCCCAGAAAATGGGCGGGGACGGATCTTCATGGCGCCCTCCTTCGGCGCTCCCCGGCGTGCCGCGTGCTCTCACTCCGCTTCCGCGGCCGTCCCGGCGATGGAACCAAAAACTGTCGGCCTTTGGGTGGCTCAATTGCGCAATGAGCCTTTGGGCTGCGGCGACCCCGTGGGTACGGGAGGCATTCACGACGGCCACGCGCGGGGAAGACACTTCTATCACTCACGATCCGAACCCATCATTACAAATGAAGCGAGTGGTATTTATAGTGCGATGGTGCGACAGTTCATGAGTTGTTGTCTCTAGAATAACCACTCTGGCCACTTTCGCGAGCTGGCCGGGTTCGTGTCCATTTCTCATGCCAAGTTTCTATTCCCGCCGCCCAGACCAACTATGATCCATTGCCAACTAGCCCAGCAGCTACCCGCGTACACTACCCACTCCCACTCTCCCTCACTCCCACACTTCCTCAGCTCCTATTCCCGCCGCCATCCCCAACTATGAACTCCCTTCCGTTCAAAATGTCCCATTGCGCCATGCTATAAACCTATTAGGTAGCATATTTGCACAACGTCGATCCCACTATCGTGGAATATTGTTTCAATGTCATGTTAATAATTTCGCTGTATTTGGGCTGGTGCTGGCGGCACCCGCCACCATAAATATTATATTGATCTCAGCATTTTCGGTGCCTAAGCTTGCAGTTTCGCGGCAGAACCACAAGTGACGGTGTTGAAGGTGGCAGCGTGACTATACTTGCCACAGGGATCTGTGCAATATTACTACCAACCCCAAGCAAAACTACTTGCTCTAAAAGATACCCTAAATGCAGGCCTTTTTGAGACATAACACTTCCATCGCATCTGTGATTGTCTGCCTCTAAAGTTTCCTACAGGTGCGGTTATGTTACAACTCTTTGACATAAAATGGCTGAGGTATCAAACCTGGCGAACGAAGGCGGTAGTACATTGTAATGTTGGCAGTCAAGTCACTGGCGGCTCTGGCGGCCTACTGGCGGTTCCGCCATGGCGGAACCGTATCAACTGGCTAAACGTTGGTTACAGCCTGGTGCCCGCCACTGGATGTGAACTTGCCCCCGCGACTGCTCCCCAAGGCCTGGTGTCGGCCAAGCGACAACTTGTATGCAATGCATACACACAGGATGCTCACAATACTGTGATGCCATCACAAAGTGTGAAGATGAGATAAAACACACACAGGGTCTCGGCACAAGAATATTACAAGTATTGTACAACCCAAGAAGATTACGCCTGTGTTAATCCCCGCCAGGATCTGTGGAATGAAGGCGGGGAAGCTCCCGCCTTAGACACTCCCGCCAACATGGCCATAAGTGGCCATCTCCTCCCACCCACTGCTCATTCACCACTGCCGTCCAAGGGATGACCTCCTTTTGGCCCGTAAGGAACCACGGGAGGTTTAGTTGGACTTCTTCACTGATGAAGGGAGGGTTGTCGGGGTCACAGTTCTCCACAACGCCTTCACAAGCGTAGTACTGCACTTCAAAGTGGCGCACGTCGTATCCGTTTTCTTCACTGGGGTCGAATACCCTGGTGACTCTGGCGATGTCAAACACCCGGGCCCAGGCATCGGCGTCTTCGTCTGCCATCCGAATGGCGACAGTCACCCCGGGGGCAACGTCGTGCTCTGGTCGGAACGGTCTCACGTCGGCAGGTCTTGGGGCCCTGTGTGAGTGACCAAAGAACATTGCACGCTCCCCTGGGATGGGGCCCACGTCCCTGTACAATGGGCGGGTAGAACTAGTCAGTAACCGCATGCCACATTGGGAGTCAAACCACAACACTGATATCAAAGGTTGGACGTTACCAAAGGGGCAAATGGGAAGAAACATACAACATGCAGTACAGACCAAGACCACGCAATGGCAGCCCCCGGGGCGGAGATGCCACGCAGGCAGTGTGCTGAAGGTCATTTATACAAAGGCAGGGTGTTTGTGCACGACAGATGAGATGACGGGCCCAAAGGTTTTTTTATGGATATGAAACAATGTGGCAGAGGTGGTATGTTGTGCACAAAAACCATCACACCTTTCCACTACGGGACCAAGCTCAGTGGTGGGCCCCTGGCTAGGCACGGGCAAAGGTCGTCCTCGTCCCCGCGGCCACACTCTGCCACCCTGAGGGATCCTCCCACTCGGTCGTCGACGTCCCCTTCCGGAAAGGTGGACCTGTGGTCCTCAATAAAGGTTTCCCACCACCGTATGGCATGGACGTAACGCGCCCTTAGGTCGGTGGCGGGCCCCTCCTCGCCGGACAAACCAGCTGTGGAGGCAAGTAGGCTTCTGAGCTTGCCGACGAACTTCAGTGCCCTCTCTCGTATCCCAGCGAATTGTTGGAGCGGCGTCCTTGGCTCCAGAGATAGGCTATCGAAGGAGGGTATCACAGCATCCTCAAGGAACACTGGCCACCCGCCGCCCTCTGGCCGCCCCACCCAGGCCTGGCCGGGCAAGTCGTGTTCTCTACCGTACACCACAGGGCGGCCACCCTCCATCCGGAAGAGGAATGCGTGGTAGCACCTATCATTGCAATCCGTGATGTCACACTTAGGACGGCAAGAAATTGCTCGGTTTGGAGTTTAGAGGCAAAACCGAAATCTGACCGAGGTGCACCTGGCGCAGCTATGGCACAAAAGGGAGCAAGCCCTCCTTGCAAAAATATATTCATGTCCAGGTACACTTCCCCCCTTTTGGCACAGTGACGGTTCCACGATGGAGGAACCGTCAGTGTCCCAAGAATGGCGATTGCTCCGAACACGTATGGCCCCCTTTTGTCACAGCTGCGGTTCCGCGATCGCGGAATTGTCAATGCAACAAAAACGGCGGCCTCAACGAAATTGCAAGGCCACCTTACGTCAAGTGAACGGTTCCGCGATCGCGGAACCGTCAATGCAACAAGAATGGGGGCCTCTCCGAGACAACAAGGCCATCTTTTGGCACACTTGCGGTTCCGCGATCGCGGAACCGTCAATGCAACAAGAACGAGGGTCTCTCCGAGACCACAAGGCCACCTTTTGGAACAGTTGCGGTTCCTCGATCGCGGAACCGTCAAAGCAAGGAGAATGGGGGTCTCTCCGAGACCACATGGCCACCTTTTGGCACAAGTGCGGTTCCGCGATCGCGGAACCGTCAATTCAACAATAATGGGGGTCACTCCGAGACCACATGGCTACCTTTTGGCACAGGTGCGGTTCCGCGATCGCGGAACCGTCAAAGAAAGAGAATGGGTGTCTCTCCGAGACAACATGGCCACCTTTTGGCACAGGTGCGGTTCCGCGATCGCGGAACCGTCAATGCAACAATAATGGGGGTCACTCCGAGACCACATGGCCACCTTCTGGCACACTTGCGGTTCCGCGATTGCGGAACCGTCAATGCAACAAGAACGAGGGTCTCTCCGAGACCACAAGGCCATCTTTTGGAACAGTTGCGGTTCCGCGATCGCGGAACCGTCAAAGCAAGGAGAATGGGGGTCTCTCCAAGACCACAAGGCAACCTTTTGGCACAGGTGCGGTTGCCGCGATCGCGGAACCGTCAATGCAACAAGAACGAGGGTCTCTCCGAGACCACATGGCAACCTTTTGGCACCACTTGCGGTTCCGCGATCGCGGAACCGTCAATGCAACAAGAACGAGGGTCTCTCCGAGACCACAAGGCCACCTTTTGGCATAGGTGCGGTTCCACGATCGCGGAACCGTCAATTAACCAATAATGGGGGTCTCTCCGAGACCACAAGGCCACCTTTTGGCACAGGTGCGGTTCCGCGATCGCGGAACCGTCAATGCAACAAGAACGAGGGTCTCTCTGAGACCACAAGGCCACCTTTTGGAACAGTTGCAGTTCCGCGATCGCGGAACCGTCAAAGCAAGGAGAATGGGGGTCTCTCCAAACACGAATGGCCACCTTTTGCCACAACTGCGGTTCCGCGATGGCGGAACCGTTAATGCATCAAGAATGGGGGTTTCTAAGCCGCGATGTAGAGATGGCTGCGGTGCTGCCACCAATGGCCTGGGTGTGGTCCACACACACCTCTTACCTTCTTGACACGGCGTCTTCCTCGCATCGTCTCTCCGTCCCAAGTCCGGCAAACCTGTGCATGTTTCTGGGCTGATCGTCCTCTTGCACCCCATCCCCCTGCGTCCGGCTGTTTTGGTACCGGAGGGATCGCCGGTAGTCGTGCACCGCCTCAAGAAGGCGGTTGTGCTTGTCCTTGCAGCCGACGTACCGCAGGTTCTTCCATGCCCTCCCCGCGACGGCCATTAGGTCCTCGACGTCCAGAGCCCCCTCGTTCTTGATGGCCTTGGATACCAGAGAGAAACTCTGGTCTATCTCCTGGTGGGTATGGCCCACTGGCAGGAAATGGACTTCGATTTCCTGTAAATAAGCAACCACACACAGTTGAGAAACAGACCATCAGCTGACGGCTCTTGGGCCTAGTGTGGTGGAGCCCACAGCGAGGGACAGAGATGCAATATGTGTGTTTGGAAGTATGCAAACAAACATGTCCTTACACCAAGGATTGGGCGGGTCCCAAAGCATAACCACATTTGCGCCCGCGCCCAAGCACCCAATCTCACCTTAAATAGGCCTTCGGCGAGGCACATGCCTGCGAAGCCCAGAAGGTAATGGTTTTTGTTGTCCTTGGCCGTGTTGTCCATTTGCAGGTCCAAACGAGGGGGGAGGTAGGGCTCTGGGAGGCCGCGGAGCCTGCCGTCTTCTTGGGCGTCCCGGATGATCTTCGCCAGTGCCGTGAGGGTGATATTGGAACTGGCGGCCCATTGCGGCACCGACCAGAACCCATACCACCCCCTTGCGTACGCTATTGCACCCATCAGCTTCACTGTGAGCGGGACGCCGACATTGCCCCCTTTATCTTGCAATGACTCCCGGGGCACGTTCGTTTTATTCTGATCCATGCCGTCCACATTGATCATGAGGACGGCGTCCCGGTTGCTCCTTGCAAAGTCGGCCCTCAGCCTCATTGCCTCCCGTGCTTGCCGCACATACTCCATGTGGCTGTTCTGTTTGGCGAGTAGTTGTTCCCGTGCCCGCTGGTTGTCGGGCCCCAGCAGTCCCCTGATCTGCTGGAAGGAGACGCACTGGTCGCACTTGCTAAAGAGCTGATGTTTGTACGGCCGGATCTGTATGCAGAGAGAAAGGCTTGGCGAGGATGAGGGTTAACTTATCCAAAGCTCGTATGCAAGCGTGTACATTTCTGAGATGCAGAAAGCGCACATAACCAATGTTGCCCTTCTCGCAGGCTCTCACCACACTGCAACAAGGACATTGTCAAGCATAACAACTGGCTCGTGCGGTTCCGCGATCGCGGAACCGCACACGCTTCCCCCAAGGCCCTTTCCTGGCCAGGAACTGGCTCGTGCGGTTCTGCGATGGCGGAACCGCACAAACATCCCTAAGGTCCTTTCTTGACTGGCAACTGGCTTGTACGGTTCCGCGATGGCGGAACTGCATAAACATCTCCATTGTCCGTTTCCAGTGTGGGGCAGGCTCGTGCGGTTCCGCCATGGCGGAACCGCACAAACATCTCCAAGGTCCATTCCCAGTGTGCAACAAGCTCGCGCGGTTCCGCCATCGCGGAATCGCACGAACATCTCCCAGGTCCATTGCCCAGCTTACAGTATGCTTGTGCGGTTTCATGATAGCAGAGCTGCTTTACATCAATGATGTGCTTCCAGCTGAGTGTCAGCTCACCAACGCCATCACCATCACGAGCAAGGATCATTCCATAACGGCGGATCTGCTATCGCGCAACCGCCAAGGCAACTCGAATTAGAGTCACGAGAGACAGGTACTTGTAGGTGAGAAGGAGGTCGAGTTGAATCGTAACTTTGTGCACTGGCTCCGTGGGCACCCACCTGGAAGAAGCTGGCGAGCCAGGCACGGCGGAAGGTTTGATAGGAGCTCGGCCTCGTCTCCACCCCCTGCCTGTCAGGCTGCGATAGGACGTGCCCCCTGTAGAACTGGTAAACGTCATTGAGGGTTGCGAACGACCCAGTTGGAAGGAACTCCCTAGTGCGCTCCTCGCCGGTGGTGCCTCTCACTGTCTTGTTGGGCAGAGGTTGCGCCAGAGCCACCAGTGTATCCGCTATCCAGCGGGTGCATTCTTGCTCCCGCGGCCCGTGTCCCATCCTAGTGTCCCTTCTCGCCACCTTGACTGGCACGTGATCCCCCACCGCCTGATCCGCGTCGCGCCTTCTCCTTCCAAAATTCCTCCTTGTCTCTCCGTGTGCGGCTTGGAAGGCTCTTACACACATGGGCTTGCCGAAGAGTCGGAGCTCATAGTGCTCGTCGGTGCCTTGCCCCCAGACTTTGCACCAGGCCAGGATGTCGAGCATATCCCGCCTGCGCTGCCCGACGTCCTTTGCCCCCCAGATCGCCGATCTGGCCAGCACCATTCTTGGATCGACACCCTTGAGGCAGCAGTTGCCGCAGCAGCGCCAGCCTTCTGCCTCCAGTTCCGACAAGGCCTTGTGGGTCTTCATAAAGTTCCGCAGCGTCCTTTCTGCCGCCCTTCGCGTGGCCGTCTTTGGGTCTGCGGGGTCCAAAGGGACTTTGATGGAACTCCCCGGCGAAGCGGCCCTGTACGCCTTCCTCTTCCTATTTTGGGGCGCGTCTAGTATGTTGACCAATTCCCTGAAAGCCTCTCTACCAAGGCCGCCCCCTTGGGTTCGCAAATACTCAGCAATCAACGGAGGCACGTTGGTTGCAGCCCCTGCAGGCAATTTGATCACAGTATTTCAGAGGGCAGGAAGCAAGGCAAGTTGCGGCGAGGAACAGCCGTCCCAAGAGTGGGTGCTCACCCTGTACAGTGTTGGATGCACCAAAACTGCCCCCATCGGAGGCCACATGCCAGTCGTCGTCATCCCCCAGTAGTGCCCCAGACTCCGTGGCACTGCAGTTCCGGCTGCACGCGGTTGGGTGAGCACCCTGGCCTGTGGCCCTGCGCTTGGCCTGCGGTTGTGGCATTCTTCCCGCCACTCGCTTGACTGGTATACGAGAGCCATTGCCGGAAGCAGTGGGCCTCCGACGGCGTGAGGTCGCCGGCTGCTGCGGCAAGGGGGCAGCCTCGAGCGACGCAAGACGATCCTCTTGTTCCTTGTAAGTGCGGGCACAGGACAGGCACAGGGAATGCTGCGCCACCGTGTTAGCCAGAGCTGCCGGGAAAAACGACAGGCACCTGTAGTGGAAGAAGCCCGGCTCACAATTTCGGCAGGCGCCTTCAAACGCCGTTGGTGCGAGGCACTGCGGAGAGCATTTTCGTCCTGTATGGAAGAGCAATAGGTAAGAGAACGGCACAGCCGTGTGGCAGCGCTGCACGTACGCAAGCAGAGAGATGGGCACCCACCAGACACCATTGCTGTGGCAGTCCTCGCAGGTTTTGCACCTGTGCATAACAAACAAGAATCAAGAGTCGGCGCAGCACGCAAGGCTTGTCATAGTGTTAGACTTGCATCTCCCAGGTCCTTTCCCAGCCTACAGATGACTGGTGCGGTTCCACGGTGGCGGAACCGCACAAGCATCTCGCAAGTTCATTTCCCACATGCAACAGTTTGGTGCGGTTCCGCGATGGCGGAGCGGCACAAACATCTCCAGGGACCCTTTCCTGCCTGGGACAGTCTGGTGCGGTTCCGCGATGGCGGAACCGCACAAACATCTCCAAGGTCCGTTTCCTGCCTGCATCAGACTGGTGCGGTTCCGCGATGGCGGAACCGAACAAACATCTCCAGGGTCCCTTTCCTGCCTTGGACAGACTGGTGCGGTTCCGCGATGGCGGACCCGCACAAACATCTCCAGGTTCCCTTTCCTGCCTGGGACAGTCTGGTGCGGTTCCGCGATGGCGGAACCGCACAAACATCTAATTTGTCCATTTCCCCCCTGCAACAGACTGGTGCGGTTCCGCGATGGCGGAACCGCACAACAATCTCCAGGGTATGTTTCCCGCCTGCAACAGACTGGTGCGGTTCCGCGATGGCGGAACCGCATAAACATCTAAAAGATCCATTTCCGGCCTGCAACAGACTGATGCGGTTCCGCGATGGCGGAACCGCACAAACATCTAATTTGTCCATTCCCTCTTGCAACAGACTGGTGCGGTTCCGCGATGGCGGAACCGCACAAACATCTCAAGAGTCCGTTTCCCGCCTGCAACAGACTGGTGCGGTTCCGCGATGGCGGAACCGCACAAACATCTCCAGGGTCCCTTTCA
>CAJHUC010002973.1:0-86769 GCA_905146915.1 Ostreobium quekettii | reverse complement strand
AGCGCCTCTCTCTACTGTATTGACCAATACGGCACTCTTTCCCTTTGTCCATTTCATCATCACCCAGTCCAGTTATCCTTAGTAAACCCAACATCTAGCTTTGGCTCCTGAACGGCCAGCTGCGGCGTGCACTCCACGCCCCGTTCATTGAATGAAATGGCTAAGTACTATCCCACATTAGAACCCGTTTCCCGTGAGCTATTATACAATGTTTCCCATGCTAATATACAGTACCGCCCAGGTTAATATACAGGTGAACTTCCCCTTCTGTCCTAATGTACAAGGCTGCCCTCACACTCCTCCCCCCTTGCTGCGAAGCGTCCTCGCGAGCCTCTGACGACTCCGCGGTGACGCCTCTCGCCAGCTGCCGGGATGGAGTCGTGGAAGTTCGCCACGGAGTTCCTCACGCCCACGACCCGCCCCAGGCCGGCTGGGCCCGGGAAGCCCAAGGATGGGGCTCCCACGGGTCGTCGCGGGTCTGGGCGGGCGTCGTTGGTGACGCTTCCGCTGTTGCTGCCGCCACCGCCATCGCTGCAGCCGCTGCCACGGTCGTCCCGGTCGTCTCGTCTTTGCCAACGCCCGTCTGACCAAGGGGAGGCGCCTGAGCGCCCCAATCACCGCCCCAGTGTGGTTGGACCAACCCAGCCCATGGGTCGTCGGGCTGAGTGGTCGGGGTGGTGCGGTCGGGCGGGAAGGCACCGTGAGGCGGAGGGGCGTTGTCGGGCGGGAAGGTGGCGGAGCAGCGTAGCCGCTTGGAACCCGGGGACCGCACCCAGTGACCCGCCGCGTCCTCCTCCTTGCGGGTCCCTTGCCCGCAGTCACGGCCTCCCCACCCGTACGTCCGGGCGCCGCAGCTCGGACAGCGCTCCAGTGCGAGGGGGTCTGGTGCCTCGCCTCCCGCCGAAGTCATGTCGTCGGATTGATACTCCGCCCAGTCGTCGCCTTCTTCCGAGTGCACCGACGCAGTGCAGTCCGCGGCGCCCCAGTGGACGGGACTCAGCGCCCGTTTTCTCCCCAGGATAGCGCGTGCCTTCAGTTCCCTTTCGAGGGCGTTGCGGGCCGAGATGGTCGTGTACACCTCCTGCCATGTCGCGGGGGCCATGGTGCCACGGGCGGGGTAGCTGGCCACGGGCTCGGGGTGGCTGGGTGCGGCAAAGAGCAGGGAGGCGATAACCAGCGCTCCCGCCAACCCTATAAATAGGGCTCGGGCCTTCAGGCTCGTAGCGCTTCGCCTCCCGTGATCCTTGGGAAGCGAGGCGGTCATTGCCGCGTGGGTTTCTGTCGCTGTCTCTCCGTCTGACGGGTCAGGCTGCGCCGGCCCTCCGTTGACGTCTTGACCTCCTGTTGACGACTTTCGATCCGTCACGTCGAACCGTCGCATGACGACCACCGGACGTCGTCGGAAACGTCTCCTTGCACGTCGCTTCACAGCGCAGCCGTTTCCACCCGGCTGCTCATTCACTTCCGTCGAGTTTGCCGCTTTCTCCTCGACGCCTTTCGCCGTCGCCTTGACGTCAGTGGCGGCGCCGCCGTCCTGACTCTCGCCGCCTCGTGCCTTGGGCTGGTCACAGTCGTCAGCTTCCTCCGTCGCTCCCTGGTCGTCACTGGCGTAGCTGACGCCTCCGGTCGTGCCCCTGACGACCGGGCTGACGACTTTGCTTTCGTGCGGCGTTGGCACAACGCCGTCATCCTCACAGCCTCCCTCGGGCTTGGTCTCCTCGTTATTGTTGTTTTTGCAACCTTCCCCTTTACACGGGTCCCCTTCTGGATGCTCGTGGTCACTTTCCTGACCCATTCGCTGCTGAACGCACCGTATTAGTCGTTCTCTGGGGTCGAAACTCGCTTCCCGCTGCTTGGTCGTTGTGTCTTCCATTGTGGTGACGTCTCCACCTTCGCTCTCGCTGTCCTCTTCCTCGCTCTGTGTTTCCTCATTCTTGGCTCGCGCCCGGTCGTCAGGCAGCTTCTCTCTGGGTACTTGATGGATTGGCCACACTCTCTCGTCATTCAGTATTATTGCCTTCTCATCCCAATCGAATGTAGGTCGGGCCTGGAGCAGCCATGGTATGCCCAGGATGGCGTCAAAATGCAGCAACTCCATCTCGATTGCTCTTACTGTGGTAACGGATGGTCCCAACTCGACCGTGAGGCTTTGGTGGGCTTGGCACCGTCCTCGAGCCATCCCGTCTGCCAAGCAGATGGTGGTCGAGTCATCCCTTCTCTCATCTTCCGGTTGTTCCTCGAGGAAAGCACGGTTGACAAAGTTTGTAGTGGCCCCGGTGTCAAGTAGGGCAAGCCCTAGTCTTCCTTGTATTTTGGCCTTAAAGCATGGCAGCGTAGTTCTCGCTTTGGGGGGATGGCTGGCGTTTCCACAATACTCCCGGTCTTGTATCTCCTCTTCTGCGCGCTCCAAATTCGTCGCGGTGTGACGCCTCTCGCCACCGCGACGTCCTTCACCTTTTGATGCTCCAAATCGCTCGCCAGGTCGCTGTCTTGTGGCACAATCTTTCGCATAGTGCCCATAACCCCTGCACCGGTGGCACTGAATTTCTTGAGGCCCTCCTCGCTGCAACATGTCGACCTCCATGGGTGTTGGTCCTGCTCGTGGTATCGGTCGAGGAAGCGGTCGGTGTACAGGGGGGTTGGCTGTATTTCGGGTAGCTCCATTGATGCGGAATAAAATATCATCCGCCTTCAGCGCATGACTCATGGCTTGCTGTAGATTTAGTGGGTTGGCCCTCTCCACGTCCAGTCGTACGGCTGGCTTCAGTCCTCGTTTATAACGGTCCAGACACTCGTCGTCGCTGATGCCTGGAATTCGCGTTTTTAGGTCCATAAATTTTCCGGTGTAGTCCTCCACGCTAGTTTTCTGGGCGAGCCTCGCCAGCTCGTCTCGCGCCTTCTGACGGTCGTTGGCTACCCCAAACTGTCCCTCCGCAGCATTGACAAACTCTTGCCACGTTCGAATTGCTCCTACTCCATGCGCTTGTACAAGATTCTGCCACCACAGGCCAGCTGTCCCTCGGAATTGGCTGGCCGCAAACTCCACGCAGTAGGCTTCGTCGTGAACGTTCATCAGTCGTAGATATTGCTTGACCTGGAACGCCCACTGAGTGAACGTCCCCTGACGTGCTCCCTTGTACGTAGGTGGCTTAGTAGGCTTGACAATCAACTGGGCCGGTCGTTCAGGCTGTGGGCGTGTCCTAGCATCAGCCAGGGAGGCGGCAGCTGCCACTGCCTTGTCCAGCTGGTTCTGGATTCGTTGGTTTATCTCGCTTTGTTGCACCTCGACGTGTCGTGCCAGTTGGTTCCACCGGTCGCCCAGTGCTTGCTCGATGGCTGCTTGTAACTGGTCGGGCGAGGCTTGTGACGGACTCGGGGACCGGCTCTGTACGCTCCCCTGCTGGCTCATGTTGTTTGGTCCTGTCTGGCCGTTTCTTTGGAAGTATTCCGCGGGTCAGTCGTCGACCGACGTCTTCACGTCGTTTCCCGCCTCGAGTCGTCACTTGACGTCCCAGCACTGATTTTCCTTGGTTCTCACTCCCTTCCAGTCGTCACGCTTGGACGGCCCAACTTGCTGACGTCTCTTTCAGCGAATGGCTCCCTGGCGCCGGCAAGCCCGTCTTCGAAATCTCTCCTTTCCTGATTCGCCCTCGGGGCAGACCTTCACGGGTGACGTCTTCGTGACGTCCAACCCTCACTGCCCTTGGTGCGGTCTCCTCGTTGTCGCTCTCCGGCGCACAACGGAACGGTTGTCGTCGCCCTCGGGGCAGGCCTCTTCGCTGTCGCACTCCGGCGCACAGCAGCACTCGTCGGCTCTTCTCTTTCGAGCTTCCGACACAGCTGACGACTTCCAGACGTCCAGCTGCGCCGCTCTTCAGTCGGAGTCCAAGCTTCCCTTGGGCCTTGGGGTCCCGCCGCCTCAGGTCGTGGGTCGGTCAGAACGAAGCGCCGCCGCAGCTTGGGCGCTCCGCTGGCTCCGAAACCAGTTGTAAGGGGTGGCAACCCTCCTTGGCTGGTCGGGGCTTGGCCCGTTACCCGTTCGAGTCGGGGTCCAGCCGGAAACGAACTTGAACGGCAAGGTTTCGATTACAGAAGTGTTCCGGTGTTCCCGTTTATATACCCCATGTCCAAGGCAGTCCAAGAGTCATGCCAGAATTGGGTGAGTCACCCAGATTCTGGCATGCCCGCCCAGTTTCGTAATTCAAACCCCCAACTTCGCGTCCGTTCGTTTCTACCGACCCGTGGTCACCCAGCGCCTCTTTCTACCGTATTGACCAATACGGCACTCTTCCCCTTTGTCCATTTCATCATCACCCAGTCCAGTTATCCTTAGTAAACCCAACATCTAGCTTTGGCTCCTGAACGGCCAGCTGCGGCGTGCACTCCACGCCCCGTTCATTGAATGAAATGGCTAAGTACTATCCCGCATTAGAACCCGTTTCCCGTGAGCTATTATACAATGTTTCCCATGCTAATATACAAGCATTCGCCCAGTTAATATACACAGTGAACTTCCCCTTCGGCCCCTAATGTACGCGCTGCCCTCACATTGGTTTAGCCAGGTCCCGCGACGCATTACGGCGTTCCCCGGCCGAGGGGTGTATGTTCACTGCGGACACCGACATTCGTTTGGAGGTACCGTTCGAGTGTCGTTGTGGTGGTGGCTGTGCCACAGCGCAAGGCCAAGAGAAGGCGTCTGACCACCCCCGAACCGCTTGCTACGGCTGCTGATGTGCGGACTCCACAGCAGGAACAGCAAGCGCTAACTGCAGCAAAGCAGTCCCCGCGCGTGGTGGCGACCTTGGAGGAAGGGCCGGCGAGGACACGCCGCAAAGGCCGCCACCGCAAAGGGGATCCAGGCCACCAGGAATGGTGTAGAGAGGGGTTTACTATAGAAGAGGTGTCAGGGCCCGACAAAAGACCACGTTCCATTACTGCTACTTGCCGGTTGTGTATGGGGAAGGGCATTGCCAAGGAATACAAAGTGTTGTCATACAACCCGGGAAAGAAGTACACGAACAGTGCCAGTTGGACGGGGCCCTCAAACCATTTGAAAGAGAAACATGGCGTTTACAGTATTGACGCACTTCGAGACAAACTTAGTAATCCTGCAGCCAACCAGCAGATGAAATTGGGTACATCATTGGAAACCTACCTAGAGACATGGCACCCTAGGACTTCAGAATGGAACAGGGCGGTGGCCCACGTTGCCCGGTACGTCAGTTTTGCTAATGCACCATACCACCTGGCTCAGACGGCGCCTTTCGTTCGTTTAATGCGAGCCTTTATTCCCCGTTGGCCATCTATTAGTAAGCAAACAATTGTGAGGTCGGTGGCAAGACAGGCCAATGAGATCAAGCGGGAAATAAGGGAAGAGGTGTCCCAAATCCGAGACGAGTCGAGAGTTGCCATGACAACGGACATTTGGACAAGCAGGAACACGCACCCGTTCATAACAGTGACATTGCATTGGGTGGATGCCGATTGGAGCATGAAGAAACGCATACTGGGTGAGTTTGGATGGTATATTCTGTGTCCTATGATATTTTCAATATTCGTGGTTGTCAATTCTTTACTGTTTGCATACATGCCGTGATTAGTGACCACTTCTGTGTGCTTTGCCAACCGTGTCATGTGCACTCGCTGCGCTAGTACCGGCCTTCACTGGCCGGGAATCACGCCTGATTGAACATGAATCGTGGACGCTGTGTTGCCATGGCACGATAGCCATCAGTACTGGCCCGCCATCGGCCAATGCTGTGTGACATGTCATGAATATCAATTCTTTACTGTTTGCATGCATGCCGTGATTAGTGACCACTTCTGTGTGCTTTGCCAACCGTGTCATGTGCAGTCGCTGCGCTAGTACCGGCCTTCACTGGCCGGGAATCACGCCTGATTGAACATGAATCGTGGATGCTGTGTTGCCATGGCACGATAGCCGTCAGTACTGGCCCGCCATCGGCCAGTGTAGTATGACGTATATCATGTGCAAAAGGTAACCCCCGTCTTTTAAAGCACAACACGTTGGTGGTGACAGGGACTACCAGCTTCCCTGGGAGCCACACTGCAGACGCAATAAGCCGTGTCTTGCTAAAGATCCGATTGGAGTATGGCCTGCACCCTGTAGTTCCGCGTGACCAAGTCATGACGGAGTCGGAGATGGAAGCGGACCCTGTGCGTGCGTTTCAGGACGAGTCGCCATGCGATCGTGTGGCTCTCACCACGGACTGCGCCTCCAATATGATTTCAGCAGCCGAGAAGAAGGATATTTTTGATTGGCTCCCCTGCATTTGCCATCTGTTAAATACCGTAGTCAAGGCCGCTTTCCAAAATGTTGACGAGTTTCAGCAGCTCATGCAGCCGCTTCGCGAATTGGCAACTCATTTTCACAAATCGCCCACTGCTTGGAGTGTTTTCCGCCGCTTGCAAAAGAAGCTGCTAAAGGAGGCAGGGGCCGGCAATGTATCATCAGATGATGAGGAGGAGGATTACTCGGGTGTAAGGGAAGATGATGATGTTGCTGTGTTGCCCGATGATCCTGATGCAGATCTGACGGTTCCTGACAATGAAATGGAGCAGGCTTGTCCAAAGCGAATATTGCGTCCGGGGACTTGGTGCCCGACGAGGTGGAACAGCATGTATTTTTTGATTAAGAGGGCGGTTTTGTTGGAGAGAAGCATCCGCGAGTATACAGCAAACGCGAGAATTGCTAAGATCATTATACCAGCATCTGGGTGGTGCATTTTCAAACAAGTGCTGCCAGTCCTGGAGTGTATACAGGAATTGTCTGAGCGATGTGAGGGGGACGACTACATCACCATATCGGATGTCTTATATAATGTACTGAAGTTGCTTTACGACCGGCTGTATGTCAGTGACACCGATGCACACACAAAACCTGTGTTGCATGACTTCGCCTTTGAGTTCACACAGAAATTGTGTGCGGATTGTGATAATGTCAATCTAATATATTGCTGGGCATTAGCGGCGGCTATGGACGGAAGGAGGAATACATTGCACTGGGTGAGGAGGATCTGGAACAACGCTGACGATTGGCCGAATGTGGTGGAAGAATATGACACCCTGGCAAAGTTCCAAGCGATGTTGAAGAAAGAGATGACGGCATTGGTGAGTTGAGGTCTGATTTGTGGCCTTTGCCTTTGTGAATGTCTGCATCCAACCGTTGATAGTTTTTGCTTGTGTGAATAACAGCATGCATATGACTTCTGCAGTTGAGGCACGTGGTGAAGGCGCCCGAAGTCCAATCCTCGGGCTCATCATCCCAAGAGGCTGCAGCACAGGCTGTGCAGCAGAGCTGGCTTGACGCGGCATCACCCCCACCTAAGGGACCACTAAGTTTCCGACGATCAAAGAGGAGAAGACGGGCCCCATCCTCCCCACAGCATATGGACCCCATCGAGGCCGAAGTCGAAAGGTGGTTTGAATTGAAATGGACACCAGCATGTGAGTATCAAAAGAAATGGAGTGCAGGGGATTGGTGGCGAGAGAATCATACCAGCTTCCCCTTGGTGGCCAGGCTTGCACGTCGAATACTAGCAACACAGGTGAGTGGTTGAGTACAACTGGCTGTGCATACATGCCACAGTGCCCTTATGAAGTTCACAGGCTGAGAAGTACTGAGTATTTTTGGTTGTGTTGCAGGCCTCCAGCGCCAGTAGTGAACGATCTTTTTCCAAGGCCGGTCTAATAGTTCGGGCCAAGCGCATGGTTCTCAAGCCCGAGAACGTGGATCATTTAAGCTTGCTAGGGTGGCAGATGGCAGAGAGTGGATGGGCGCAGCAGAAGCTAGCGCATCGACGCACGAAGGGGGGGAAGGGAGGGAAGGGAGGGAAGTAGTGACTTTGGATTCCAAAGTTTGGATCACCACCGGTGACCACCCTCGTTGCCCCGGCGTGGAAACTGTGGAGTACCGCCTCAGCAAGGGTGCGGTTACCATAGAGATAGAAGATAAGATATCATGACTTGTAATATTCCGTTGTCCTGTGTTGATGTGCACACCTTGAACACACTATGTTGAGTGGTGGATGAACCTTGGGTATCATATAGATAGAAGAAAATTTTATTCAAGAAATGCGTCCCAACAAGTACCGCGATTGGTGGATAGACTTTACAGTCGCTGCCCTGGCGTGGAAACTTCTAGAGTACCGCCGCAGTGAGGGTGCAATAGGTAGAGATGGACGATAACAAATAACGACTCGTATTATTCATTGCCCGTTTTCATGTGTTGAGCTGTTGAACTTCGACGCACTATGTTGGATGGGCTTTACACTCGCTGCCCTGGCGTGGAAACTGTGGAGTACCGCCGCAGCAACCCATCGTTATATGTGATACATCGACCCAGCATGTTGAGTGGTTTTAATCCGTGTTCAGAGGGTTAAACCCTTGCCGCCTGCCTCTGCGATGTGGTGTTTGTGGTCTGGTTTGGTATTGTAACTATGCCCAACCTTGCCAGTAAATGGTCAAGACTTGGTGAATAAAGATGGGAAAGGCAGACTATGCAAGAGTACCACCGCGAAGAAGTGGTAGGCTATATGCTAACACTGGAATCCTTACAATGGCTTGAAAAGCGTCTCCAAAACACCCAAGGTATTAAACCGGGCAGAATACATGACCTGGAAAACGCCCACACACGTTTGTGAAGCGTGCAACCAACACAATTCGAGCTGCTGCAAAATGGAAACCCCTGGCAACTTCGCCTTGACCTTGCCATGGCTGGAAAGCAAGTACCTACGGGACAGAACGGACCAAAATTATGAATCCACGGATGTTTTGTCGCGGACCGGACGCCGCGCACGCCCTCCGTTAATTTAACGGCAAATAACGGTGGAGAAAAAGTGAGAGCCGGATTCTGCGGACGGCAGTACGGCAAACAGCGGACCGGATGTTACCGGACGAATATCACACTCACTTTTACGAACCGGACGCAACGGAGCGGACGGTACCCGAGTGTGGCCACCTCTAGCTGTAGCAAGTGGTGCAGGATTGCATGCATACACTGGAACTTTACACACGGTTTGTGTGTTGTTCAGTTCTCCAAATCACTCCATGTATTACAAACCGCAGAATACATGACCTGGAAGACACCCACACACATTTATCAAGCATGCAACCAATATAATTCGAGTTGCTGCAAAATGGAAACCCCTTAGCAACTTCGCCTTGACCTTTCCGTGGCTGGAAAGCAAGTACCTGTGGGTAATAACGGACCAAAATTATTATTCAACGGATATTTTGTTGCGGACCAGACGCCGCACATGTCATCCATTAACTTAACGGCAAATAACGGTGAAGAAAAAGTGAGAGCCGGATTTTGCGGACGGCAATACGGCAAATAGCGCACCGGATATTACCAGACGAATATCACACTCAGTTTTACGGACCGGACTTAACGGACCGGACGGCACCCGAGTGTGGCCACCACTAGCATTTGTATGGTGTTGAGGTAGAGGTAGATGCCGGGTGGACTATGCCTGGCTAGGCATTACACCGAATTGAAGCACACACAACCTCTCATAAAATCATATGATAAGGCACCTAATTAGGCAAACAAGTCTATTGGACTTAGTATATGTCAATATTGGCGTTACTTTTCTTTATGTATTATCGCCACAATAGCGATATAGATAGAGTGGAGAGAGATTGGTCCAAGCTCTTTTATTGTGGGTAACCCCAGACCTAAGAGCTGGATTTTGGACCACAGTCCTGGGGCCTACAGCATTGGTATATAGCACATATATACTGGAGTCAATTGATATTGGGAACTTATAGAATTTGCACATAGTCAACAACTCTAACCATATCATTGATTCAGTATATATTTGACGAGGAGTGGACCATATTGGTGGGATACTAGGACACTCCAAAGTTTTGCAGATATGGATAGCAAAAGAGGCATATTTGGTTGCTTTAGCTTATATATAAAAGAGGAGAAATTCGAGTATTGTGAGCAACTGGTCAATTCATTGGTTACACTCTCTTTTAACTTGAAAATCCTTAATGGAGTTAACTGCTAGGGGATGTGTGAGTATGGAAGCAGTCTTGCATAGGGATATCATTATGGCCATGTACCAGTTCATCAGTAAAGACCTGATCATACCCAGCCCGCAAATATATCTCTCGAGGAGTACAACTACATGCTCCATATGTAATTAGGGGTATTGATCAATTAGGCTCAATTCTATAGTTTTGGCAATATGAGCGCTCGGCTGTCAGTGAGCCAGCCAAAGGCTCTTCAAGAGCTCTACACATTGCTAAAGATAATCGATGCACCCCAAGGGAAAGTAATTGGATATTGCTAGATATAGCATGGATATAGGACTACTTTTAGTCTCAAAATCCTAATTACTGGAGAAAACACATAAGGTCAAAATCAGTGGATGGATCATGAGGACAGCAAACCTAATCACACACAGGCGGTCTACAGTAATAGTTAGAGCTATATACTAATGGCCTATATTTCTGTGTGTTATGCAGGTCGATGACTATGGTAATGTGGTAGTGACCTATTGGCTTTTTGTTTTGCCGAGCAGAGCGAGGCTCATCGCCAAGTTGTGGAGGCCATATGCGGAGCAAAGCAAGTGAGGCCTTTAAAACATAGTGAGGGCTTTAGCTCAGAAAATGGGTCTGGTCAAAATGGAGAACGGTAATGAATTTGATGATTTTGGTTGTCATATATAAAAGCGCCTGACAAGGGCGCCGACTATAGCCATCAGTTGTTCTGGAGCTTCCCTGCCTCCTCAAGTGCAGTAGCCGCATGCCTCAGATGGGACCGCGCAGAGCGGCCATCACCCATAGACCAGAGAGAGCACGGGACATGCCGTCCGGCCGAAGATAACCACATTCCCACTAGAGAGGCCCTACCATGCGGGTTAAGTTACCTGGATGCGGCCAAGGGGGGACCACGCCAACAATTGGGAATTAGCCAAATCAATTACCAATGCACAAGAGTTGGTTCAAGCATTTAATAATAGCACAACTCCCATTGCTAATGTGCAAACTGGGAGCAATATGAAGAAGAAGATTTCCAACCCTTGGAAATCTTCTTCTTCATGTTGCTACCAGTTTGCACATTAGCAATAGGGTTGGAATCCAACCCGGGTGCTATGGCAATCCATTGTGCATGTCGCCACCATGGTATTTTTTGAATTCTCCTCTAACTACCATCTTAATGTGTCTGCCCACCTGGTTATACAGCCCCAACGCTCCTCTAGACTTCTAGGTCCGCCTTTTCCCCGCTTGGGGTTATTGAATCCCTTTGATTTTTCTTTCAAATTTTGCACCCAGGTTGGCGAACGCCCACTAGTCTGTACTAGGTGGTGGCGCCAATACTAGTCAGTCACCCGCGGGTCCCTCCACCACCATAATTACAAATACCTCTTAGGTATAAACGACCACGTTCTTCTGCATGGCGTACGCCATTCCATGAGCCAGAGGGGCGGCTTCCTCCCGGGGGCTCTCCAGCGAGGCCCCCTTGGACCCTCATGTTATTTTGAATTTTTCTGACTTTTTTAGTGTGCCTTAAGTACTAAAAGACGCCGGCGGTGGATTTCTCTCTATACTAAGTCCCTCCCAACCCCTTCCCATAGGTAAAACCCCTAAACCTATATGGGCACCTTTTTTGGGGATCCGGGTATTGGTCCCCATTGGGGGCCCCAGAAAAGAGGAGCGGGTAGCTCTTGAGTGGCACTGGGATTTAAACCCGCGTAACCAGCACCCCGAATGTGGGAGTGCCAACCTCTTTGAGCCAAATCTAGGTTTATGCTCAAGAGCACCCGCCCCTAGTAGCAATATGAGATGCAAGCATTGATTGCGAGCATGTCTGTTCTCTTGTGTGTGACAGGCACTATTGCGGTGGGTTCATTGAACAATCTTTTGTCTTTGACAAAAGAATAATGGTTATCAAGGAAACCGGTCCCACTCGCAATTTGGACACGTGACCACCATGTCCATCGCTATCATAAATGGCAATAGGATACAGGGCGATGGACCATTCATAACAACCATATGTTGGGGCTGAGGCAGAGGCATAGACCCAGGCTACAACCAGCGGGGTCGCGGCCGCAGGCAAACAAGCCGGGGTGGTCGAATGGGGGGATGTGCAGGGTGATCCCTACATATCATGAACATTCCTTGGGCGTTTGCAGGCCGAGAGATGATAGTGTAGAAATTTGTATATTATAGATTAGAAATAAACTTTCCAATTGGTAAACTGAAGAAAGGGTCTTAATGAGGGTTGTGTGCAGGAACATTCTCCTTGTAACAGCCACTCTTTCTCTTCATTGCATGTTTTGTAAGCACAATGTGGTCTAGACTGGGCATGTGGTATAATACACAGCTAGTCTCTACATATAGCAGGCTTGTCAACCACACATACGTCTACCTCTATATCTACGCACTGGGATGGGGACTTCCCACCTCCCTGAGGGGGACGAATGTTACGCACAGGCCTAGTGTGTGGGATGCCCTGCCATGGTCTCCTAGTGTGGGGGACGCCCTGCCCAGGATGTGGTAACGATACTGGAACCCGATCATATGTTATTATATAATATAGAAGTAGGTCGGGGTGGCCCTATCTAGGCAAGGACCTAGGTGCCCAGCAAGGCGGGTCTGTGGTTTAAGGAGGGTAAGAACGCCACACCAACAATCAACACGTGTTAGCCGGCCTCCCATAAGGCGGAGGGGTCCATGCACAGACCATTGGGCGATGGAGGGATCCGGGGGCGCCGATGAAACCACCACGTTTGGGCCCACGTACCAAGTAGTCAGGGGGACATCATTTAACCCACGGGACATAGCAACAAAGGATATTGCGGTAATAGTGTGTGGAGCTATTTTGATTGCACGCTTGGCCACAAAAGGAAACAAAACACTATGGCAAAGATGTCACCATCCCTCGTTGTGTGGCGCCATGAGCTGGAGTGAGAGCTCGCGCAAGCAAGATACTGGTTGGCAGAGTGGCGTGTTGCATAGCCGTTGGACAGGTGCCAGTAGTGTGAGTGGAATGCTCCATCCAAAGGAATAAGATGGTAAAAGACTATCAAAACGTTTTTCTGCCACTCTCCAAAAATGTCAAAATATGCGCCTTCATGCGCAAATTTGATGTACAGGAACAAAAATTGTGGAGTCATGGTGTAGACATCTAAACTCAAATAGAGGAAGGCGCCATGGTCCCACTAGATAAAGGACTCTACGAGGACATTTGTGGCTGGCTAGAGAGAGCTGCAAAGCATTGCGCAGGATGAGAGCCAACAAGCTTATTCACTAAAGGTCAGTGCTGCCATCTGCTACTTAGTGGTCCATATTGCCCTTTGCTAAATAACCACAAAGTACCAGAAATTGGGGCTGGGGGAGTGGCGAGGAGTGGAAATCTAGGCTTGGGGATTAGTGCAACTGGAAATCGGGGCTTTGGGAGTGGATGGGAATAGTAAAGAAGCATCACTAACTGTCAATGTCACATTGCATCCCCGGGAACCTCTCTCTGTGCCCACCCGTCGCTGACTGCAGTGCTTCTTCTCTCGCCGCATGGGACCGGGTCAAGACCGGTGTGTGGTGCAATAGGTCAGGGCGAGGGCGTAGCATTGATGAATTGCACGGGTTTGCCTTGGTGCCAGCCCGGGGGGCCATTTTCCGCAACCTGGGTGGGCACCATTGCCAAACGAATGGTGCCTTGTGGGCGTCCACTCTGCCACCTACATGGGTCTCGATTGGGCCCCATGGCTGGTGGGAGTGGGCGCCCATGAGGCACCACTTATAAGTGCCCTAATTAGCTAAAAGTACGCGCCTTGCAGGCGCCCCATAGGGGCAAACTATTTCCCAAAGAACAAGAGCCAGGTCTTGCGTAGTGCGAATTTGTGGCCAACATTCCCTTTCTGCCAAGGTGGATTCTGCACATCGGAACTAACGCCGAAAGTGCCATCCACCACCAACGCCCAGCCTCGCCAACCGAGTCCCTCATCGCTTGTCTTTAGCGCTTGCACCTCAATGTAGAAAAGAATTAAAAAATGAACTGCCATTACCCCAATATATCCGTGAAATTCCCAGACACCAACAAAATTATGCCAGCAGTTCCGGGCGCGATGGCCCATCACACAATGCACTTCTGCACCCTTGTCAAGTCAACTCAGTTGTTGGAGGCTTCCGCTATGATGTAGAGGCAACCTAGTGGGAACGACCGCAATTCCACAATGTGAAGAATACACTTCGCGTTCTGCAGGGTTGAATCTTTCATATTTTCACAATGTCACAAATTACATAACGGAGCCCTTTGAATATTGCAACCCGCACCGTTGTGACTCACAACTTGTGAGACTGAATTTGTCCATGCCACAAGGGTCATCTATGTGCAGAATTAGGCACCTGGCGCACTGTTACATAAAGGGAACTATTCAAGGCCTATGCAACTCATAAGGCTTCTAGTGTCGATTCCACGACCCTCTGGGTCCAGAGCTCTCGAAATTGTTTTGACCTCGTGCTTCACCAGCGGCAGGGAGCATTCCTTGAACGCATCCTGCAACACATTCAGGGCCTGAGTCACAATCACAAATACAATGCGACGGTGCACGCTTATATGGGCTTGCGCGGATTCTTGGAATATTGTTGCGCACCCGCAGCCAGATATCAGAGGTTATGTTGCGCTTGATACACTGATGAGCAAATATGAGGCGCTCAAGTTAACATTGCGATCCTTCAGGTGGACTGCAAGGAATATCAGTTGGTTCAGAAATCACATGGTGGGCGCGTCTGCCGCAAAAATCGCCCCTCTGCAAGATGAGGAATTCGCATCACAGATGGCCAGCTGTATTTGTTGATTTTAAGCACTGGGCTTCCAACGCGGCCTTAATCTGTACACAGCAGCGCACCTGCAGGCCCGATTCCTGCACGTTTACGTTCCCATCTTGTTGCTGACGAATCAGTGCCACACGCAGTCTGTCCGCCATCTGATCAGGGCCTTCCTTGATGGCCTTCTTCAACTGCTCACAACAGCAACGTATTCCAGGAGTGGAATCATCAATTCCAGTGTGCTCCAAATATCAGATGGGTTCCAATCATTTCCGTTGTCCCCAGCAATGCCAATTATTTTTACACAATCCTGACTCGACAGTGGTGCCTCTCAGATATTCTGAAGTAAAGATTTCTTTGACATCGCACTTCTACTACGGACTCTATTCCATGCGCATTTTCAACGCGCGTGATTGCAAAAAATGATCCTCGAAGGAAAGTCTGCTTTCAAAGCGCGGCGCCTTGCGTTTCTGCACACACAAGGAGCGGCAAGAACAATGCAGTTCGCACACTCAAGCTGCAACCTCCCAAATCACTCGAATCCCATCAGCAATAAGTCGACACCGCACCTTCGCAATTACGGCTGGGAAGTCCGCCACGGGGTACCGCGATTTATTGGCTTCCATGCATCCAAGGGTAAACTCGTCCGCTCCAATAATTTCAAACACCCTGGAGAATACGTTTATTCTGGCTCCAATGAAGAGATCCTGGGAGGCAATATATGCAGGGATGCCATCGACCCCTGAGCGCCCAATTGCTTTGGGGACAAGCACTCTCTCCAGGAACTTGCCGCCCTTGATTCCTGAATTGGGAACGGGCACCTCGAAAACGGAGAGCGTGCCGTCTACAAGGTAGAAGGATAGGACGAACCTGTGGAAGCGATATCGCATCAGCAGAGCGCTGATTCGCACGATGGCGAACGTTCCCTCGTAAAGCGCAACATCTAAATCTAGCTGGTACCCCAAATTCTATACATGTATTGGCGTGATTGCATCGCTGTTCCCCTTACCTCCTTTCGCTATCTGAAGCCAAGGGAAACCTGAAACGATCGGTCTCTATCATCTTTCCGGAAAACCTCAGCACCTTTGCTTCATTTTCTTCTGCACATTTCGGGCTCTTTCTTGGAGGTTTGGGAACCAGACTGAGTACGTTCTGCAGCGAATCCTCCTCCGACCCCAACCCTGCGTATGAAGGAAGTGCCGTTGGACGACATCAGCTTCATCGATGGCAGGGCATACGCACTAAGTACAAAATATTTTCCATCAGCGGATTGCTTGGGCAAGTGACATGTGGGTGCTCTTTTTGCGCAACTTTGTGCAGTAATGACAAGTGCCATGTTAAGCAAATGTGATGCGCCAATGCACTCAACGCAAAAGCCATCGATCTGTCGCAAGCGACTGCAATGATTGGCAGGGGTCACAGAAAATTGATTCAGTTCATCAACAATTACTTAAACAGCACGAAATTACAGAAACTCAAAAATATAGTTAACAATTAATTGGTGCCATTGGTTCCAGCAGCAACAGTCGATTTAATGCAGTTGATCAAACGTTGGAACAGTGGAGCTTTTAAAGTCACAGATGAGCTTCTGGAGATACATGCCCATGAAGCAGCGCAAACCTGCACTCATGTTACCTGATGTATTTGGAGGTATTTCGATGCGCCGGTCGGGCTTCCCTTCGTCAAAGTTAACCTTGGAAACGACAACACCTAATCTTTCAATTCTTCTCAATGGATTTGCAAAATATTTCAAACAGCAGAACGGCGGATGTCCATGTGCCATGTGCAGTGGGGGACGCCCGCTGCGTTGTGAAGCATTACTATGACCCTCCGCTGTACCCCTCATGATGTTTCTGTTGATTTTTAGACACGGCAGTGCCCATTTTCATTGAATATGTCGCACAAATCGAACGCAGCATTTCGTATGACGATTGATGTTTCTCAGCACCAGGCTCACTTGACAGTCAGTGGATAATGTGACAAAGACTCCACAGCGCCCTATTTCAAGCGGCACAACATTCACGCCTCATCACATTCGGTGACGCAACAGTCCGCCACTGGTCAGGTGCCCTTTGCAATTCATACTTGTCTCCACTTCGATCATCCGCATGGCTGTATGCCATCGACTCTCTGGCCTTCAAATGATTGGATGGGTGGAAATTTGAAGCAAATGCAACTAATGCTAGTACAACAGAATATTCAACCCTTCCGCATCACACAAATTTTGCCGTTTCGCTTTCTGCTCGGCATTTATATTTTCAGAGCCTTATTACATTTTTAAGATGTTGATCCGCAAAAAGAAACCCGAGCGTTGCGTTACTCTCCAAATTTTTCTCAATGAAAAAAGGCTAGGCGTTACGTTGGTACGCGGAAGGTTTGAACATTTTACGGCATCAGAGCATTTCAATACCGCGGGGGCGGGTTCTGGTCGAGGGGTACCTGCCTTCACTGGATCCAGTTCAAAGTCTTCCATTCCCAGCTGATCCTTGTACCAGCGCCGAGTGAAGTCGTCTGCTTCAGCGAGCACCATGCCTCGTCCGTAAATCTGCAAAACGACAGGGCTGATAGTTGCGCAACGCTGCGAATGGGTGTATTGAATTTTCTGTGGAGGAGTCAAAGCAACGAATTGCATCCATTCCTGTATACAATTTCCCCAGCACATCCGGATTTGAATACCTCGCCTTCCGTGAAATATTTCTTTTGCGAATGTTTCAAAGCAGCAAATTTTTTGCTTCAACGCATCTGAAGAAGTCTAAATACGCATCTGCACTCCACGGCCCCAACTGCTCTTTCTTCCTGGCATGCGATGTTGACAACGTGAAAGTATCTACCACGTGCTCTCAATCTCCAGGAACGGCAGCAGGGCATGCTTGGCGATCACTCAGCCACGCATAATTTCGCCATTGGCAAAGACTAGTCTTCTGAAAATTCTACGGTGCCATCACTTGTGGACTTAACTTCCCCATGCGCTTTTGTTATCCAAGCAGGAACCTACGAATTATCAGGTTTGTGCTCAGTGCGAAGCAGATCTGCCAGAACGAACCTTGCACTTACCGGGCGGCTTATGAGGCAATCGCTCTCTTGCCTCAATCTTTCAATGACCCACTTCCGTGCCTGTTACAAATCATATTGGATAATGTTCACGAATTCCAACAGGAAAGGTGGCCCTCTGAATACCTTTATGGTATCTCCGATGCGGAAGTCCCTCCAATTGTAGAAGCTCAAGCTCGTGCGAGTCCTGGAGTCCGCGGAAAGCGGCCTTCCACCTGTGCATGATTTGTTGAAGCTGCGCATTAAATAGCGCAGCTAAAGTTGGGCAAGCTTCCGCGACAATTCGGCAATTCGACAATTCGACTATTCGGCTGTTCGATTATTCGGCACTTCCACTATTCGACTGTTCCGCTATTCGACTGTATGACCATTCGACTGTTCGACTATTCGACTGTTCCACTGTTCGAATATTCGACTATCCGACTGTTCCACTGTTCGAATATTCGATTATTCGAATATTCCACCATTCGACGATTCGAATATTCCACCATTCGACGATTCGAATATTCCACCATTCGACGATTCGAATATTCCACGATTCGACAATTCGAATATTCTACTATTCGACTATTCGGCTGTTCAACTATTCGATTATTCGATTGACATAATTCCTTATTTTGGCCAGTGCGACACCTTGCAATATGTTGAGGTGACGAACGAATAACTATGTTCGCACGTCGATTGGAGGAGCATGCCCTTATTGTTATAATGTATATTCGATTATTGATAAGAAAGGACCCAGGGTCGTGCGCGTTGTGATTGGATCAAGCGCCAAGTTTGCGGGACGACAATCGAGACATGCCGGGTGCCGCTGCGCCCCTCATGCAGTGTTGAATAACATCCAAACATGCAAACTTTCTCCCTGCTTCACTTGGAGGTTCCGGCCTCGATTGAAGTCACCCTTAGTGAGGCCCCACCTCGCTATGTGAAATAAATCAACGTCTGTAAAACCTAATGAAAATAAATCGGGGGGTCGGCGACATACTCACCAACTCCGTAGCTCGACTTCGGCAGCTTCATTCTTCTCAAGAACACCGGAAACGAGTCCCTCCCGCTGTTCACGCACTTGGCCTCGAAAATCTCCACGGTGTCGTCAACCAGGTAATACTGAAGAATGAATGATAGCTTGTCGCCAAATGCGGACTTCGTGTCGTCCCAGTAGGCGCTGAATCGCAGAACCTTGCGGTTGTATTTCATGAATTGGTCTCTGGGCCTGGCTTCCAAAAGTTCTGATGTACAAGGCGCCGTTTTCGAGCATTCCGGTTTTGTTTGCCTCTGAAAGTTACAAGGCATGTACGTATGTCAGATATTCAATTCTTTATGTAATCGGCGACTAGTTAAAACTATTACTCACAGTGACACGGACACCTATGTAGTCGCCTCAAAGCGACTCAGATCCCCAATACCTGAACTTAACAACCGAGCATAATGAACACACGTACCACTTCCGCCAAAACCAAGTTCACACGCAGCTGCTCCCACAGCCTTAAAACTCAACACTGAGGGAATCGTTTCAGTGATAGATAATCCCATCACATCAGTTGGTGATGAAAGCTAAGGCTTCGTAACAGGGCTGCCACTACCTGGACCTCCTTTTGGTAAGGCCCCTCCGGGAGTTTCTTATCTTCCGCGACGCTGACGCCCTTGGATAGCATGAAACCGCGTGTGTACGCATCGCAGCCCGTGATGTGGAACTGTCTCCCGTAGATTGCCAATGGCTGCCCAACGGTCACGTCCCTCCACGAGATGTACTCCGATGGTTTGTCTCGAAGGCGAACCCTGTGTCAGCGCACTTGGGGTTCAGCGCCCACATCCAGATTGAAGCGCAGGGTCGTGTGCCCTGTGGTCGGAAGTTGGCTCCCGGAGACGAAAACGCTGTACTAAAGGTACAAGTACTTGTATCACTTGTAATCACTAGTGATTGTTGGCAGCTGATAGAATTGTGATTCGAAAGTTAGACCGAAGAACTTCTACAGAGCTACGATTTCAGCGGCCGTTTTCTTATCATTTGATGCATAGCATGTCTCTAAAAGAATTGGCATCAAATAATGACGGTGCATGCCAATGGCAGCATGGGTGCTTCCAGGCGACGCGTCTCCGTTGTCTCTTCGTAACCTCCCAAACGATCAGCGCATTTCATTGGATACTCTGTAATGCAACATTACGCACATGTTGATTCTCAGATTGCTGAAATTTGTACTTTTGTGTCAACGCATGAAGACACGATTCTCAGGCCACAATCAAACTGGTGCGCGAAATAACCACCACTCTGGTCTGATGGTGCGTTTGAAAAAATCGTGGCTGAGATCTTACTAAAAATAACTCGAAACCGCAGTACGGGATGGCCAGAACGCGCCATCACGTGGCGACTTCCAGACAGTAGTCAAGGAAAACGATCAGGTAAAATTTGCGGGCGCCAGAATTCCTGGCTGATTCCTGGCTCCCTCCATCGGCGATACAGAGTGCTGTTCAGGAGCCGTAAAAAACTTTTAAAGTATCCTCGAGGCTGTAGGCACAGCCATCAATTCCCTGCCGATCCATGGAAAGGAGGGCGCGAAATGATCCAGTGCGATGGAAAAAAGACGTGAGCAGAATGTATGCAGATGGGTGTTCAAGCAAAGACGCTCCAGGAACAACAAAAAGAAGTTTTGGGCGAGACTGAATTGACTCTCAACGGTATTCCACTCGGTATTTTGTCCTGGTATTTTTTGCATCTTTGGCACAGTCGCGCTGCCGTGATTTTGCTTTATATGCTATTGCAGTTTAACTAGGAACAGAGGAAATAGCTTGCATTTTAAGACAGACGAGGACAGCGAGAAAACCTTCCAGGAATTTTGTTACCAGAATCTGGGATTTGGGGATAAAGTTAATTGGAAGTATTTTGCTGACTAGTTTTGAATATACAGCAACTATCCAAAAGATTTGGAGGCGCAGGTTGCCGCACGGGCCAAAAATTTTTTAATGGATAGTTTGACGCGGAAAGTGGTAGATCTGCCTGTTTGTGATGAATGTGGGTGGATAAGACCGCAGCGGGGCAAAGATTTAGAGACGCCAAGTGTGTGGGACAATCTTGGTAGATACGACTTGATTTGTTCTGCTGTGTGTGATATTTTTGTATGAGAAACATGTACAGTAGCTGAGGATTGGAGCAGACCCAATCCAGCATAAGCAGGGGGCGCGCTTTACATTTCAACAAAATGATTCGAAGGTGGCCGTTTGGCTTTGAATAGTTCACGACGCTCTGTGGCCTAAGGCTGGAGCCAGACTGAATGAGCCACGTCCTTCAGCCGTCCAGTGATACCAATCAATTGAGAACCTAAACGCCGTAGCTGTTAGCTGCCCATATTCAAGTTCAAAGCCTGACTAGATATTCTGAAACATCGCAATTTTGAATTCGGCTTGAAGAATGCGCCGTGGTAGATCGACTTATTTGCATCTTCGGCCGCGTAAAATACTGCTGCAACGTGAGCAAATGATGTTTGAGCATAGTCCTAATCTCAATTCGGAAATCTCGGCATTGCATTCCCAGGTGTTTGCATGTCTTTGCATATGAATTTGTGACCTTCTCCTGTGGATGGAAGGGAACTCGCAGCGCCAGCCCACACCAACCTGTGTTTTCGAAGGAATGTGCCTTGGCGCAGGCCACTATTGTCTTCCTTGGGCTCGCTGATCATTAGGGTTCCGTCTTCCAGGTAGTAGTACAATATGCATTTTCTCACGCGCCACTGCTCCAAGCCATTTTCGCCCACGTCGTCGATGAAATAGGCATAGAACCGCAGCACCTGGGCGCAGCCCCGATTCGAAGTTAACCCAACGAACCGTCCACATATACAGGTTACGTAAGTTTTGCTGCAGAAAGATATGAGACCAAGCGGCATGGCAATCGCTTGCAAAGGAGTTTCAGAGGCATACAAAATACGGAGCCGCACTGCTCTGAGCAGTGGACATTTGTTTTCGTTCATCCCCGAATATGATGAAGGTCGCTGGGCATTTCAATGTGCAATGTCAATAACTTCACAGTAAGAGCTGGGCGGGAGAAGAACACAGCCAGGGGGCAGCGGAATAGTCATGGCGGCTTCCTGGATCACACCTGGCGGTCATATGCGATCCAGTCAGGAATTTCGGAAGGGCGGTTCTCGATTGTTGATGCATTCGATGCGCCAGGCGTCAGTTTGCTTGGCGTGGACTCCTGGCATCCAAGGCGCCGCCCCTCTGTTGCGTCTTTTGTTTTAGGGGACGCACCGCGTGGACCTGATATGGACTGCATGGAAGCTGCTTTAGTTGCTGCGGCTATTTCACGCTGGACCTCATCCCGCATCAAGACGGGGAAACGGAGCAGGGCTCTGCGTGGGAGGATTGTTCGGAGTCACATTCCATAGATTTTCCTGCCAGTTGAACTTTTTGCGACTTGGGATGCAAAGCACGAGACAAAGAAAGAGACGCCAAAGAACCCAGGCGAGGGCGCAGGCGAAGCGCTGGCGAGCGGCTACTCTCCCCAAATGCGGCACAATGTTCACCGCTACGGCGACTAAAAAACCGGATCCACAAAATAAAATCGAAGCATTCTTCAGTGACGAAGTCCCCACTGGGATGAACATGATCCATTTTACAGGCTTCTTCACGTTGTGCCCGAAAACGGCAAAAATGCAATCGTCCATTTTTTCGGCTCTGTAGACTGCAGCATATTCACGCCTGTGGTGCATCTGAGATCATTTTTTTTCTTGGCACCCGATGTGTCCCTGTAGGTTTCTCCCTTTTCAAAAGCAATCCGATGAAGGCCGTGATGGGGGCCGGATTTGCGCCTCAAATCGTGGCATCACGCATTAAGGTAAGCAGCTGACCGCCACGTCCCATTTTTGCCTTCGCAGGGGCCACATCGTTGCTGCATTCGATGCCATCACAAACAAGAGAGCAACAGCTTTGGCGCTGCGGCCGCGATAGCAATACATGGGCCAACGGGGAGGGGGCGACAGGCCTAGCGCACCTTGTCGGACACGATGGGTATCCCGTTTTGGTATCGGAATATCTGCGGCCTTGGCTTCGGGTAGTCCTGGTCGGTGACGCAAATTGGCAGGGTCAGTCGCAAGGGCAAAAGGCGTCGTGGGCGCTTTGCGGTGGGTGGGGATGCCTAGTGCTGACCCCTGTGTCCAGTGCGCACCTGGGAGCAGTAAATGGAGGATCCAGGGAAAGCCGGCGCGGTCGCCCCTCCTGAAAAGTAACCAGCGGCGCGCCTCATTGCCTACAGGCTTTGTTGATGGTCGGCGGTCGTGGGCGGGATGTTGAAGAGAACTAGTGCTGCAGCGCTGCGTTCCTGGTGCTGATTTCCGCAAGCGAGGGCAAAGTCAGACAGGTGATTCGCGTAATGATGGCACCCACTTTCACTGCACAGGCAGAAGCACGCTTGGGCATTGTTTCTGGCAGCGCATAGTTTAGGAGGCAGGGCACCCAAAAGCCGATTACCCAGAGGCCTCCATCCCTTTATCTTCTGGTACATAAGACAACAGGAATCAGACCTTTGGTCGATTCGGCCATTGGTTAGCTGTCTTCTACACTGCGCGTGTACAGAAGTTCCGTCCACATGGTGCGAGACACAATGGAACGTCGCTCCAGGATGCACCGTGTTCCTGATGACGATTGCCAGCTGCACTCATCAATTATTGGTGTAGTTGTTTTCACCTTTCGCCAAAGAAGAGTACCAATATGGCACGCATTTCTTCCAGCAAGAAGTAGATGCCACGTGCAGGAGCTGAGAAGTCTGGGCCTGTTCACGAGGCAGCCACCACCGAACTGCTCTTCTTGCCCCGGCCCAACTATCCCTACCCCCCGAGCAGCGTGTTCAGGACTCAAGGCACCTTAACACTGCTGTACTTGCATTGAGCACATGTCAATTGATCATCCGGGCCTGGTATTCGCAACACAGCGGGAAAAAAACGTGTGGGAGGTTTGAGGTCGTTCACTGCTTGTAGTGAACAAATGGAAGGACAGTAGATACTGAAGAAATCAGAACGTGTGTCGCTTTGTCGCAACGGACAGTACGCCAGGACGAATCCCGGTTACTCAACTCATCTTTACTCCGCCAGTCGCAGCCGATTGGTGACAGCGGCCAAATTTCCCGACCTGGGATATTCCTGAAAATGGCGCCTCTTCACGGAAGAAGCGCGCGGTGACTTTTCCCTCCTCACGTCAGGACCGCCCCCCCACCCGCAAAGGGCACTTCTCGCTGTACATGTCTGTCCCTTTCACTGACCGAAATCCTGTCCCTCTTGGTTCAGCACCACACACTCGTGTGTACCGCACCGCGTACGGCAATACTGTGTACTGCGTTTTGCGAGGTGCCAGTCGACCCACCAGGCCCCCTCAGGCCTTGGAGTCTAGGACTCGACAGGCAGCCGTCAGAACCGTTCACGAGTGCTCTCCAACGGCCGCAGGAGGTGACGTAGCGGCCGCCGCAGGCCGAAATGTTGGCTGAGCAGAGGGGAGATGCGCACACACAGCTCAAATGCAACCGCTCCAACAACATGCTGGGCACCACTGTCGCCCTCGCCCCTGCAGTTTCACAGCCTGTATGCCCGGGAGCAGGCGAGGATCCGTGCCATTCGCCAGAGTCCACGGGACATCTGTTAGGCTCTCGATTGGTGATTTGTTGACAGCAATACAGAAATCAGCTGTTGCTGGCAAGGCAAAACCCTAGGCACCGGTGGGGAAGATTCTTTGCAGTCGAAATGGATTTGGCTCTTTGAGCCAGGACACCGCACATCAGGGCTTCTCCCCCTCAAGCATGTGCTGAGAGGCCCACACGCCGGTCCAAGAACGGGTACGCGCAGCCCTCGGACCTCCATTCAGAGTTCGATCAGCCACCGGCGGGATGGGGCAACGCAACTCCGGCGTCTCCATGAACGCTGGGAGCCTGACGGAATCTGACGCAGCCACAGGAGGCCTCAAGGCGGCTCCGGCGCGCTGAGATCCCGATTCACCCGCAGCCGATGCCGTGGGCCCGCCCGAACAAACATTGCGACAGCGCACAACGCGGCAGAGCGCGTTGCGCCAGCGGCGCGCCGCAGCCCCGTCGCCGCAAAAAGGCGAGTGCGCCGCGGGCCGTCCGCAGTCGTCAGCCGGGCGACAGGCGGCGTGCCCTGCTAACAGGGTGGCGGGGCTGGGCAAGGGCAGCCAGGCAACCGCAATCCGGCTGCATCACCAACTCCTGGCCCCCACCTCTCCCCAAGGCTGGCCCGCCACCCGCATGTCTGACGCGGCGCCGCGCCCAATGACGGCGCTCCGCATGTGGCCCAGACGTCGACCCCTCTCCGAGGAGGGCCATGACACACGCCGGCCCTTGAGACGCGTGAGCGCCCGCCCGACAGCGTCATAGGCCGCCGACAGCGATCTTCGGCGCAGGAATTCCCAGACAACTGACTTGGGTGATACACCGACATCGGCGGCCCGCGAGCGGGCGGCAGGGGGCGCGATGTGCCTGGCGGACGTCCCGCCGGAGGTGGGCGGCCCCGTGCGGGCCCTGCTGCAGAAGACCTCGCTGAAGGAGTACCTGCACCGGCGGCCGCCGAGCCACGTGGTGACACTGGACGTGAACACCACCGTGGGCGAAGCCCTGAACCAGCTGGCCACCTACAACATCCTGAGCGCGCCGCTGTTTGACAAGTCCACGGGCGCCTACCTGGGCTTCCTGGATCGCAAGGATCTCCTGAGTTACGTGCTGCAGAACGTGGACGTGCGGAAGATTTCCCAGGAGGAGCTGGCGTACAGGCTGCGCACGGCGGGCGCGCGCATGGCGAAGCTGAAGCTCAGCAACGTGCAGGTGGGAGACGACGGGGAGATGATCCACCGGGCCAACGTGCGCCACACGCTGCTGGAGGTCATGCGGTACTGCATGGCCGGCGGAAAGGGGCGGGAGACGCACAGGATGGCGGTGTTCGACCTGGAGGAGGAGGGGGCCGCGGGGGACGGCGGTGGGGGGCAGCCCTTGGAGGAGTGTGAGGGCGGCGGCGGGGGTGAAGCCGAGGGCCAGGATCAGAACTGGGCCGAAGACGAGGACCTGGAGCTGGGGGATGCCAGCCCGCGGCTGCGGCTGCACGTGACCAGCATCGTCAGCCAGTCGGACATCATCAGGTTTCTGCACAAGCACAAGGACCAGTGCGGGCTGGTGATGGCGATGCCGGTGCACGCGCTGGGGCTGGCCGCCAAGCAGGTGGTGTGCGTGCCGTGCGACATGCCGGCGATCAACGCCTTCGCCACGATGGACGCGTGCGAGGTGTCCAGCGTGGGGATTGTGGACCAGAGGAACGGGGGCTGCCTGGTGGCCAACCTGAGCGCGTCCGACCTGCGGGGGCTGGAGCCGCACCACTTCGGCGCGCTCAGCCTGCCGGTGTTTCAGTTCATGCAGCTCAGGCGGACGAGGGAGGGCTGGCCGTCCAAGGCGGCGGCCGGCAAGGCCGGCTGGGGCCTGAAGGACGAGTGGGGGCTGAAGGGTGCGGAAAGGCGCGGGGTGAGGAAACAGCTGGTGGCCGTGAGGCCGCTGGAGCCGCTGTTCGCCGCGGTGGATGCCATAGTGACTAACAAAGTCCACAGAGTGTATGTGGTGGATGACGATTCGCATCCGCTCTCCATCATCACAATCTCGGACATTTTTAACCTCTTTCGGCCTTGAGGCCACGTCTAGGGGGCCCGGGGCCCCAGGGACTTCGGTGCGCGGCGCCACGCGCGGAGGGCCACGAGTTCTTCGCGGCGGCGCGGCGCGGTGGTTCTGAGGAGGGCGCCAGGAATAACGCAGTAAGCTGGCGATGGTGTTGTGACTCATAAGGTTGTCAATGCGAGAATACGCATTTTCACATGGGCGTGTTGGTCTGGGCTGCTAGACCGAGCGGCCTGAGACACGGGTGCTGAATCTATAGAATCGGAGGCCAATATATCTGATCCTGTAAGTGGCGGGTGGGCGGTCAAGGGAGAGCCATGCAGGCAGCCCTTGGGAGGTCAAGATCGTGGCGCTGTGCGCTGTGAACGCTGAGGAGAGTAAATCGAGGTTGCCACCAGTTTTGTGGATTTTATCGATTTTGTTCTGTAAATTATACTCCTTCATGCCATCTGTGGTGGACAACACCGATAGGCAACGGTGCGCTTATCCAAGTGCCACCTCAACCCGGACTGACACCGATCCAACAGTTTTGTGGATTTTATCTAATTTCTGCAAATTATCTCCATCATGCCACCCGTGGTTCACAACATCGATAGGCAACGGTGCGCTTATCCAAGGGCCACGTCAAGCCAAGGACTGGTACCAATCCAACGAAGACACAGAGGTGGCTTTCGAAAGGGATAGAACAACCACTGTTAGTATTTGACAGCCGGCCAAACATAATTCTCCGGAGAGGATCTGCCTATTTGTGCAGCACTTGCATAATCTCGACTTGAGACAAGGAGGACAGAACACATGCAAGGGCATAGAATGCATTGGCGAAAGGCAGTCCCAAAAACGACTTGCCCATCCGCCAGCAGTGAGCGGTCTGGCAGTTGGAAGTTCCAACTAGGGACGCCTTGTCGACTTCAACAACCTTACTCATTACATGTGTAGAAGCGTATGTAACAATATGTGCCATCCAATCCTGCACATGGAGGTGCCTGGATAGCACTTTTGAACTGGGAGAATTGTGCTGCTTGACTGTGCCATCAACTGCTACACGGATGTTGTCCCACCTTCCAGTTTCACTTGTCACTAAAGAATCTCCATCCATCTATCTATGCTCGCGCTGCTCCCTCCACAGCTCCTCAGTCCATCGCTGTGTCTTAGTACGTTCCATTCCCCCTTGCTGGACTCCTCCCACTGTATCCATTCTGAATTACAGAGAAGTTATCCTGAAAAGCTGTGGCAGGCTGTTGAGCCCTAATGATGATCAGAGCTGCCACATTCACCAGTTCAGGCACCTCACTCAACAGGAAACAAGTTAAAACACAGTGCCAACAGAATGGGCAAAACGTATGGGGCTTTAGTTGCTTTATCATCTGTACAAGTTCACGACCAAGCAGGCCCCGTTCCATTACCTCTGTGGAAGGAAGGCGAATGGTCACCCTTCCCGCCTTCCTAATCCAGCCCATGTAGTTTCACACCGGCTGCATTCATAAGCCTGCATCTGCCGCAGCTACTGTGAGCTTTGCCCCTTATGCTCATGCTGCAAGAAGCTGCTCATCCCCTTCTCTGGCCCCTCCGCCCCTTTCTTCCTCCCCTGCCGATAATGCCCCTAGCCCGTCGACCACGGGTGCCATCCATGGACGGAACGTTGAGTTGTGTGTCGTCCCTCGCTGCTCCACCCACTCCAGACAACTTCCTCACCCAAAAGTCGCACAACAGAGGCAGATGGTCGCTTGGCCATTCTTCTGATGGCATGGACTTCCATATCACCTGGTCCCCGGGGGGCATCAGCACCCGTAAGGGCTGAAGGGCCCACCCATTGTGAACACTAGGTGTGAAGAATATGAAGTCCACAGTGCTTTTTGTCATGCCATGCCAAGTCGTAAATTCTGGGTCATCACCCAACACTGTAGCATAAGCACTCTCAAGCTTGAAGCTATGCTGAACAATCCATTTTTGAAAACCCTTACCCCTGCCGCCTCGCCGTTGACCAGATGAAGCCCTGCATCCCATGGCAATTTCCAGGTCTTGGGCACTCCAACCAGCTGGCAGTACTGAACCCCTTGAGCTCCTGCCAAATGACAGGTTTGGGGGTACCGAGACATGCGCTTCAGGAGAAATGATAGGGGGCATATCAGCGAACCTTTGATCGTCAGAATCTGCATAGTAAGTGGGAGCCCACCAGTTCCTCATCTTGCTTGTCCCCAACGTCTGCTGTGTGTTCATCGGATTGCATTTCAGCATGCTGGAGATGTCTGGAGATATTGCCATCGCACTCTCTGCTCCAGCTTGGGTACATAACTGAACTCCTCTCCTGTCCCCTAAATCTCCAGCAAGGCTGCCAGAAAACTGCATAGGCTGACAAGGCCCTCCTGGCACCTCGCCTTTGCCCATGCAGGCATCCGGTAGAGTAACATTGGCAAGGCTGGCTGTTACTTTTGCCAGACTGGATGCATCTGGCACCCGGGTTGAGGAGGTCTCCTTCACTTCAGTTGTGCAACCGCCCACAGCTGCTTGGACCCGTTCAAGGTCAGAACATGAATAGTCTGGTTTAGTCTTCTGCTCAAGCCCCACTGATCGATCGCTCTGAGCAATAGTCACAGGTGTGGTGCTGGGAACCACTGAACATTCTCCATCAGTTTTTTCCTCGTCCTTTTCATGCATCAAGCTATCTGAGCCCAAGCCGGGCGGTTTCCAAGCCCAGGGCGGAGGCTTGCCCCGCCAGCGACGCTCACTCTGGATGTGGGCTGCGGCAGCGACATCGGGATCTGCTGACTTGGAACTGTTGTCTGTAGCTGACACATTTCCAGGCTTATGGCTATCTTCTGAAGAACTAACAAAAACGTTCTGCACTTGTGCGCGTCGTCTTTCATTCGATCGATGATCCTGTTGGAGCAATCTGACAGCCAAATCACCATTCCCACAGCTGGTTTGGCTATTTGCAGGATGGAGACTTTGCTCAAGTCTGGCCAAAGGGGTCAAGCTACTGGGATAAGACATTTTGGCTGGCAGCACATCATCAATCGACATTGGGTTGCTGGACAGGCCATGCTGCTCAGATCCATGCCCATTGTCAACCAAGTGAGTGGCCCCAACGACAGCCACACACCCCTCTGCTTCCAATGCCGTCTGGTTGTCTTGAGGAAGCTCAGTTGCATGTGTTGGTGGCAAAGGGGGAGGAGGCGTCAGAGGTGGGGAGGGGGGTGGAGGTGGAGGAACCTCAACTGGCATTGGTGCATACTCTCCAACGTACCCATCTGCATTTCCAAACCCCCGGACATGCTGCAGAGGATCGTAGGAGCCCATTGGGGAACCTTTATCGTCCTCACAAAATCCGCGATGCCACTGAGGGTTTGGGGCCACATTCTGCACGGCAAACATCGGGTTAGGTGAATTTGCACTTGTGGCTTGAGCTGACAGAGCAGGTGCCATCCCCAGCAGTGTGTCCTCAAGCAATCGAGCTCTGTTTCCAGCAGCGAGGTATTGGTGAGTAGATGGTGTCTGGGGTTGCACTGGGGCTGCATTGGGCTCAATGCCATCACTGGGTATTGATGAGGCGCTCATGGCACCTTGAACATTCAGGGCGGCAGCATGTATGTGCCTCCAGGCTTCATAAGAAAGGCTGGTGTCTTGCACCGACTGTGTCACCAGGCGTTGAGAAGCACCATGAACTGGTTGACAATCTGATCCAGCATTCCACTGTGAGGACTGGCCTGATGGTGGCTCCACACCAGCAACCTTCCGCATCTCATTGCCAGCCATTGTGTGGTCAGAAACACCAGCAGGAAAGCAATGTGTCGCAGGGCTGCTATAAGGCACAGCTTGAAAAAACTGTTGTTGGTATGTATCTTGCACGTGTTGTTGGGGAAGGCCTGCATACAAACACATACAGCAGTGAAATCTGCGTTGATGGGAAGAAAGAAAGGTCGCTGACAGAGCCACATGACTGCCCAACCTACCTGGGTGTCCTGATGCTCCAACAGAATCCAATTGTGCCTCCCCTTCCGCACATCCAGCATTAGGAGCAGCTAGATTGTCTTTCAGGTTTGCAAGCCCAACGCTGGGCACGAAACCTGCAGCTGCTCCTTCTGCAATCTGCCCCATCATTGCACTGTCACCAGCTGCAGCAGAACACACCACATCAGGAGCAATGCAGCCATCCAGCTCAGCTGCTTCCAGTACAGGCTTGCGACCATCCATGCCCAGTGGTGGCTGGTGCTTGGTGTCCCTGATTCTGTCATGCAACACATCAGGGTCCAGTGGAGATTGATCTGCAAGTGCTGCTTGATCTGGCAAATGAAGCCAGGGGTGGCCACCCTGACTCATTGACGCCTGATACATGGCATTGGGGCTTTGAACATCAGGAAGGAGGAGAGGTGGTGGCAGGTTCATACATCCAGCACTATTGTTCCCTGTTGAGGAGAGCAGTGAGACTCCAGCAGCACCCACAGCACTCCCAGAAGCAGCGGCATTGGCCACCGAATCACCGTTGCTCCCCACGAATCCTGAGCCAAAGTCAACAGGAGCTCCAGAACCCCCACGAAGAACTGGCTGAGCAGCACCGAGCAGGCTCCGATTCACACAACTGGGTGCATCTGCTCCAGTCGACCCAGTACCCTGGGGGGGACACTGGCTCGGTCTTCCTTCCATCTGGCCTGCAACAAGAATGTTCAAACATGATGTCAGCTGCCGCAAACAACAAGGACTGTTGGAGCACAATATTGGCGGCCCCAATTTGTGCAGGGGAACTGCCCCCTTGTCATGTGCAGAATGGGCTGAAGCCATGAACCAAAAATGAAGTTGGGCAACTTGGCTCCAAAAACCAAAAAATTGCGTCACCTAAATTTGCTTTAGGGATGTTGAAACAATCTCCAGCCCCTGCAGCCAGGATGCAAGCTGACCTGTTGACGCGCGTTTGTTGAATTGATTTTTCTAACCCTGAACTTTCAGAAGTGCTGCACACCGCGTTACGCTGCTTTGGCATTCTCGAATCATAGCACAATTATACTCCACCTCAATTTCTTTGCTTGGTGCAACAGATTTTCTGGGATTGCTCATTAGATAAGAGCATAAATGTGCTGTGAGCAAAAATTGGAATCGTGAATAGCCAGTGCATTGACAGGTACAGCAAAGCCCTACAGAAGTTGCACTACAGGTGCTTGAACAAAGGCGAAATTGAAAATGTGGCTCCTAGAGTGAGCTACAGCACTACCCTTGAATTTCCACGTCTTGACAGATTGTGGCATCCTTGAGCCATGCATCGGTATTCCTGTTGGGGCATGAAATATGCATGACACAAGCAACTTGTGCAAAAGGAAAAGAGGAGAAAGCTATTGATGCGGTGATACTGCAGACAACTTTCAATGCACAGAGGAAAAGTCGAAGGATAAATCAGATCCAACAGGATCATTGGCCCATGCTTGGACCATGCCACAAACATCGACACTGACCTGACACTGCGCGTCTTTCGCAATCTGCACAATCAAACTTCCCTTCGACAATGAATCTGTAAAGGCCACTGCCAGGTGCCGAATTGAAGTCCCCAGCCACAATGCACAGAGCTTGTTCTTGAGTGTGGGGATCAAAAGACAATTTGGCCATTGTCTCAAGTAAGGTTCTCACCTGCAACAGCCAATACCCTGCTGAGGAGGTTTCATGGCCACAAAACAATATTCCCATCCCAGGTTTGCAGACTGCTCTCCTAGATTTCACATAAAAATCGATGCAGCCGACAACAACACTGTGAGCAACACCACGTCTCTGTAAATCTGGTCACAGACTAGCAGATTGGCATCATTTGTCCTGTGCATGACAGTGCTACCCATGCTATGCACGTCAGCCTACTGCAATAGTCAGTTTTCTATAGCAGGGCCACCAATTCCTTGTCTGTCATATCTGTCACCTGTGCCAGTTTGATGTCTCCACGCTTGGGGTTGAATAGGACATGAAGCTGTCCAACAGCTATTGGGATCAGATTTGTGCCTGGACAGTGAAAGTGTGTGTGAATGTAGGTATGGAGAGCCTGCAGAAGACATCTGTGCAGGGAATGGGTGCACTGGAGCATTTGCAGAGGCCATGACAGCACCCCGTTCAGCTTGAGAGCTGGTTGGGCTCTGTTGCAGGTGCCGCTCAAAGCAGAAACTCACCACGAGGGTACAGAACAACCACCAGGCCAGAATCATCCCTTAATCCCCACTCCTGGAAGTTCAGACTTTCATTGTACAGGAGTTCAAACTTCCCTGCTAACCTGCATGCACACATGAAAATGTTGTTGAAGTGTCACACATTCCTGACTGTCATGCCCTTTTCTGGGAGCACCTGCCACAGCCAAGCAGGCAGTATGCACTCTAGACGGAGCAAAACTTGGCCAATGCACAAGGTATGGCCACAGCCACGCCTTCTTAGCTTCATCTAATTGGAGATGGCCCGCACGCACCAGAATGTGGCACAACCATCAAGATATGACCCGCTGCGTTTCACAAACAACCCAAGGTACCTAACCACACAACCACAAACCAGATTTCAGCTCACAAGATTGAAGTGGGAAAAAACTTTGTGTGCTTCACTTCTTCCACACAAAGTGCAGACAACAGCAAGAAAGCAGACTGCGACTCGATGATGGCATGTGTGGTACACATTTTCGCCAGGATTAGAGCCAGAATGAATTTGTCTAGATACGCACCCCATCGGATCCAACTCCGCCTGAATCTGATCAAAACGGTCCACCTCTTGCAGGCACACAACATCTGGTCGATGGTACTGAATTTCGTTCCTGATCAGCCTCCACCGGTATCGCCAGCTCAAGAACTCTCTGGGACAATTTGGATACAGATCCTCCACGTGTTTGTGTGCCTGTTCCACAAGGGCAATGTCGGTGCTACATAAGGCAATCATGTTGGCAAAGCATCCCCTAAACCGGCTAAACAGAAAGTCTTGTCTCTGGGCAGCAATAAATGGACTGGTCCATTGGAAAGGGAAAAACAGGATGTCGGGCATCATCCCTGGTCCTTGTGAACAGCACCCATCATAGCCTCACTGTCAACTGTGCAGGGATTTATGATTATGTTATGACTGCAATCAGCCGGGAATTGCATCCTGAGAGAGGAAAGCAAACGAGCGTTGCTGCAATGCAGAGTGTGGACAGATACGAGATAGTCATCCGGCCCCATTAGATCGGTACCCAATCCAGAACTCGGTCATGTGCCCCTTACCAGATGCTCAGCAAGGATGTTGTAAGTCATGACACGAAGCTGGCAGCCGTTTGGAGTTGTGGCAACCTACTGACAAGAAAGCAAATGTTGCAAACCATGTGCACAGTGGGCCAGTCGTATCCGCCGTTCTATGCTATGCTCATGACAGCTGCAGACACAAGAGCACTAGAGTGCGTTTTGGCCACTGTGCTCCCATCCCCGAGAAACAGTACCACAGTTCAAGGGAACGTGCTCTCTTTCAATAAGCGATTCCATATTTTGGGACCACCAGAAACAAAGAAACCAACAGGGAGATGTGACACCCCTGCTCATGGGATCCGCAATATCAGTAAGTGGTCACCAGTATTTGCAACATGCCGATATCGACCGACCACAATGCCGGTTGCGGATTCGACTGAGACAAGCCACTGGTCCCCTCATGGCTGCGCAGCTGCTCTCCAATTTGAACTGCATGGCTTACGTTTTCCTGGCTCCATGGTCTTCGGCAACCAGGAATGTACTCCAGCCCGCGATCTCCTTCGACAGCGGAGGCCATCAGGCCGGCCGAAACTCCCAGGTCTGGTCCCAACAGTTCAAAGCCCAGCTACGTTGCGCAGCAGCGCAGGTGGTCCCGTTCAAGCCCAACGCCTGTTCATGCACATGGGGAACGAAAGCACAGGGGCGGGGAGTGGGATTCACCTTGTGCGCCCAGCAGAATAAGAAACCTTTGCTAGGCGTGGTGCTGAAGGTTAGGTTTGCAAACATTCGAAAGAGTGCAACTAGGGGGGGCAAGTTCCTGACGGGCACTGTCGTAACCAGAACTGATCGAGTACAGTAGGAGTCCCTATATAGCGCCCCCCCCCCCGTGACATGGCCAAAAGGGGGGCGCTATTGGGGGCCGGGGGCGCTATTGTGTCAATTGGATACCCTGAGCAACCGGTGTAAAGGGTACCCTGGCTGCCAGTGTAGGGAGTACCCTAAACTGCCAGTGTAGGGGGTATCATGTCCGCCGGTGTAAGGGGTACCATAGCCGCCGGTGTAAGGGGTACCATAGCCGCCGGTGTAGGGGGTACCCTGGCTGCCATTATAGGGTGTACTCTGGCCGCCTGCAGGGGGTACCCTAACTGCCTTGGTACGGGGTACCTTGACCGTCAGTGTGGGGGGTACGCTACCCCCAGCCTACTGGGTCCATACCGGCTTTTGGGGCTAGCGACTGTCGCAGCGCCGAAGTCGCGGGCGCTGGGGCCTGTCGCAGTGAAACAAAGCACTACGGGAACGGTGACGAGCCGTAAAGGGAGCCGCTAAACTTAGACAGGTCGCTAAATAGGGGTCGCTAAACCAGACCCCTGTACTGGTTTGAGGTCCCACTGCGCAACAAAGCTGCATAAAGTACTACATAAATGGTGACATGCCAAAAAAGGGGGCGCTATTGGGGGCCGGGGGCGCTATTGGTGGGGCGCTATATAGGGACCCCTACTGTATTATTAACTGCTGGATGCATAGAGGTGATGAGGCAATAGCAACTGAATTAAAGACACTGATGAACGGACCGGATATAAGGGACAGAGTTCCTGTTGTCCCCTTGCTTCCGTGTAAACCGTTGCCGTGTAATCGAGGAGAATATATTTGTGCCCACATCTTTTCTGTGAGGATCCCTTCTTCTGCTGCTGACAAGGCCAACGTGGGTCAGTGGGTTTGTTGTTTTTAGGGTTTAGGGTGTCGAAACAAGAATCGACAATCACAAAAAGGACAGAGGGACTAATTCCATGCCGTAATCGAGCGTACGGCCCCCAGTCAGGGGTCGCCCCCCCCCCCCTGCATGCCTTCGTCCGCACCACCAATTGGTCGTTCCTAGTGAAGGTGAGCTGGAATATTTTCAGATCTTGGCGACGGCCTGTCGCCTTTCGTCCGACTCCTGGTTGCGACACCCTTCACCAGGCCCTCCAGTCCGACGTGATGATACAACAGAGGCTGCGTCGACGGATGACTGTGTGCACGCGACTGTGACCTGTAAGGCACGCGCCCACGTGGCATACCCGCTGGCCCAAAGCTGACCGGCGTGTCGGCACCAGACACCTCCATCACCCGGCTTGCAACTGAATCCGCGGACCCCAAAGGCGCCTCTGTCACCCAACCATTGACTGCGGAATGGCAGCTGCGCATCTCCACAGCGACTGAGACTGGGCGCGGTGAGCTCTCAAGGTGGCCTGACGTGACGTGCTACTGAGTTCGTGAAGGTGTCGTCCAGGTAGAGACGACTGGACCGCTGCGCATTCGCAGGCAGCTGCCACTTGCTCTGTCAGCCAGCAGGGCGAACGCGGTTGATGTCGGTTGCATCGCATCTGGCCGGTGAGCGCAATGAGCACACGTGGCCCGCACGTGTCGATGCCACCGTTGCTTGCTGTTTGGTTGTCACTGTGCGCGAGCCTCCTTTCTGTTGACGTTCTTTCGTGTTGTTGTTTGTTGGTCACGTGCATACCCCACAACGTCGATTGGCCTTTGTGCTCACTGCATCTCATCTTGCCGAGACATGGAGTCCTGGGAGCGACAATGCCGATGTGGTTGCCTCAGAGGTTACCGCCGTGGTCGCCTCAGAGGGGTCTTTTCAAGGACGCGGCTCTCGCCTAGCGCTTCTACGCTCGTCTTTGCCGGTGAGTCCTATTGGGCGGGTCAGTGTGCGTGGCAATTCGTCACTGCCAAGCGTGCGATTTGGCATCGCGAAGGGGCATGTTTCCTTCGGTGCGCAAGGTGTCGCTCAGTGAGGCTCAGCTCACGGCAGCCACGCTTGCTTTCGTTCTTCCCGCGAGCGCACCTCCCGCACCGAAATCAGCCAATCCACTTGTTGAAGATGGTCTTGGAAGTAGTGTGGAAAACCTGTAACACTGCGGACCCCGATTGGCGTGCAATTAGCATTGAGACTAAGGCACCATTGTCCGTGGACAGGGTAGTGCGACAGAGACATTTCGACCACAACTCGGGTGCACCAGGAGAGAGCCATGCACTCCACATCTCTCACCGCGCAGTCCCGGTGGCTGGCGGTGCCAGGTCACAGTTGGATGCCGTCCGCTGGGGTCAGTCCGCAAGGGACCAGGCTTCCAGGCACGCCAAGGGCTTCGGCGCACGACGGTGCCGTCAGTACCCACCCAGATGCCGCACACAGAAGACGAGAGGCGGAGTCCAGGTGACCGTGTGTGAGCACTGCGTGGGTTCGCCGCCCTGGCCTGTGTGCTCTGGCGTGTGCACGGACGCTTCCCGGTTTTGGCGTGTATAGCGCCGTTGGCACGTGGACTCGAGGTTGCGCCTGAGCTTGCCAAGCGGTAGTCGCCGGAGTGGGCGCCAGGAACGCGCCGAAGCGCGGGCGCGGCCCACCGTGGGGATGGGAGGGCGCGAAGTCGAACGCTCCGTCCATGCCTTCGGAGGTTGGCGCAGTTTACCCCGGTCTCGCCGATGTTGACTGATGGAACAGTCGATGGAATGATCGAATGACACGCACGACCGACTACACGCGCGATTTCGTACAAGGAGAGTGAGATTGACTGTGTGGTGGTGGCGGGGAAGGGCACCTTTGTCCGCGGGGCAATGTCCTGGACGCGCTCTGAGTGCTTCCTCTTTGCGCGTTCTCCTCCCAGGCAGCGAGAACGCAAGCTGCAGATGGAGGGCGTGCAGCGGAGCATGAATGGGGAAGGTGGAGCCATGCCTCCCAACATGCTCCAGGTGCACCTCCCTGCGGAACTGGACCTGCGCGTGCAGCCATTCTCCCGCAACGGCCAGCTGGTGGCCGTGCACTACAAGGGGCCCTGGTGCGCCCCATGCACGTCGTGTGTAGTACAAGCTGAAGAAGATTGCTAGGCTGAACGTCCACGCCGTTTTAATCGTCGTCGACTTGACAGACGACGATCTTCGCCAGCACTGCCAGGCGCTGGGGGTGGACAGAATCCCGTATTTCCATATATACAAGGACAGCGTGCAGGTTTTCCCCTTCGGTTGTAGTTTGCAGAAGATCGACAGGTTGAGGGACGAGCTTCGCCGGAAAGGGGGGAAGGGATGCCGGCAGTGGGAGGCCTTCAGCCAAATAGCGCCAGCGTCATCTCGAAATAGCCCTTAGGAATCTTGAAGTTCCAAAGCTCACATGGGGATCCCAAATTGGGATACCTCCAAAGGGCAGTTTGGAAGCCAGAGGAAGTCATGATGTGGTATCATGTGGAATTCTTGTGTACCTATTGCCAGGCTTGGTTTTTACGTTTACGTTTACGTTTTTACTTTTACGTTTTTACGCGTAAAAACGTAAATTTGCAAAAGGGCCTATTTTTACGGCTATTTTTACGTTTTTGCGGCTCCCTGGCACACGTAGTTTACACGATTAAAGTTGCATACAATGATCAGTCCTCCGCCATCTCCATCACCCGGAGCACAATGTCCACCTCGCCTGTGGCAAGGGCGATAATGGCGTTTAGCAAAAACTCGTTTTCTGCCTCTTCCAAGGCGTCTGGCTGCTACTCTCCGGACTCCGTAAATCTATATGTACTGTCCTTATGTACACCAGGCAGTTTTTACGTTGTATTTACGTATTTTTACGCATTTTTATGCGTAAAAACGTAAAAACTATTTTTACGCGTAAAAACGTAAATACGATCAGTTTTTACGGCGTAAAAACCAAGCCTGCCTATTGCCAGAACTGGGCTCGGTAAAACGCAATTCGGAAGTGCGTGATGCCAGCAGCCTGGTGTTGCAGGCATTGCTTGCGCTGGCGCTTGTGCTGGTGGGCGAAGCGAGGGGTGTCATGGCCCCTGGCAGCGCCGCGGAGCCGCAGACAAGGCACTCGGGTTTTGTAGGTTGCTAGGCCAACGCCTGAGCGCCACTTTCTAATTTTGGTAATTCATATTAGCTACCTGTGTGTTTTGTTTCAAAATGGCATATGCGGTCCGAGTACGATTCTTGTTAGGTGAGCCTTTTTTTTCCACGCTGCAAGGCAGCAGCTGGGGATGTATGAATTGGATTTCCCCAGTTGCGGACAGTCAGGATATGGCCATTTGCTACCCCAGGTGGTGACAGAAAAATTGTTGAAGCAGCTCCTGGCGGGCTTCGCGTGCAGTGTTGGACCCCGAAAAGGCGGAAGCAATTACTAATGGGAGCAATTCATTACCCATGGGCACTCCTGAAGTTTCTCATCTGATGTTTCTTGGCGGCTGCTTGAATGGAGGCTCCTGGTTCAACACCACAATTGGAGAATTGGGAGGTTGGTGATAGGCAATAGGACTACAGGGCTGAAACTCCATTTGGTGGGACAAATGGTGGCCTTTGCAGTTGGTGCGCTTACTGTGCACACATTGTGCAGTATCTCTATCACCAATTTCAAGGTTGGCTCTCGAAAACGAAGAGCAGCGCATCATGAGGATTTTCTGCACATTTGCGTTGTTTGGCCACTGCCGCCAAAATATAAGAGAGTGGTGGAAGCAGAAATATGGCTTGGTACCTTGTGGTGGGTGGTCTGCAGATCTTGCGTTCATGCGAACGAGCGCAATGATTGCTCCCCAATGCAATATGCTTATGAAGAGACCGGTATGTGAATTTGCTGCACTTCCACGACCTGTGAGCACAGACAGCTATGTTATCAACAAAGCTCCGACTACCAACGCATCCATACATGTTCTTGTCGGAGCTGCAGGTGATGAAGTTGCACTGTATGCACAACCGCCTGGTACTGTTGCGGAGACGGTTTGGTGATGCGTTCAAACGTCGCAAGACTACCAATAGTGTAAAATCACTATGTTGTGGCATTTGCACTTGCACATGCCACGTGAGGTCTGACATCTGAAGCGGCCCTTGGCTTCAAGGCAACTGAACCTATATTCTGGCTCTTGCCTCGTGAGGATCAATCTTTCATCCCAGGCCACGTCAACCTTACCACATGGCTACAAGAGCAAACAACTTCAGAGAATCGCCAGAGCTGTGCCATAGCTCGAGGCCGTGGCTGCACCTGGCACCAATATCAGCTCAACGCAGCGTTCAACACCATTAATCCGATGCGCAAAAGCAAGACTTCTCAATCCGCCTTCATCCGACGTTTTCCCGACATCAGTGGGGGCGCCACACTTGCGCTAGCGCAAGCAACTCCCCAGCGCTGTAGTTACTGCGTTCCCGCAGTTGGCGTAAAGGACTGGGCAATGGCGTCCAGGCTCGAGATGCTCCACACCTGGTCTTGAAGCTTGATGATGCCATTCTCGTTGGTGGTGTACGTAACCGTGCCTGTCGCACAACGACCGCGTAACCAGATGGCACTGACTCAGTGGCGCCCTCTACGACGAGTTGTCAATTACCCAACATCGGGCCATTACCAATGATCAAACGGCAGAAGAGCGATGTTGATTTGCCCAAGCCAAATTGCTGACTGGATGAATTTCAGGTAATTCACGTGAAGCTAGTGATCTCGACATATATAGCAAAGGATACCGCGCGCAACTTTGAGTTAAGCAAACTTCAAGCAAATGAAGTACTTCCTGGCAGTGCGACGAAATTGGAGCTCGCTGAATTCTTATGGAAATGAGCCATCGATGCGCGTAAACTGCCAGGAGTGCTGTCCACTCCAGACCCGACAATCGTGCCGAGCTTAGTAATGTCGGTTACGGAGCCGTTTCCTTCCCTGCGAAATCGAATTTTGACTCTTAGGGACAACGAGCCGATGAAGTTTACTACCACGAGATGTGCCGTTGAGGGCTGAGACACCCGCGGTTCCAAATCACATGTTCCCACCAATCGTGAAACTATCTAGCGCGCCAAGCTGGGCTCTGCAGCAGGACAGCAAACTCTACAACAGATCTGCTCCGAAGGAAAGAAAATGCTAGGTTGCTCTTTGTTGCAAGATCCTTTGCTATCTACCGCATTGCTAATATTCTTTGAAATAATCAGTCGGCTGAGCGCCCCAATACTGCGAGCATTCGGAGCATTGCCTGAATGCTAGGACACGTGTGACATTACCTTCGTGTGGATTCGCGCCGGGAAACACACACTTCTTGCATGGGCAATCTTTCTGTGTTGGATGAATTCACATACACATCCACAATAACATTACGTTAAGCGTTACGAATACGCCCCACGTTAGTTATGCCCCACGTGCTCACCATCGACGGGCGGTATTCGGGGATTCCAAGGGAATTTCAGGTACCCTGCCAGTGTGAACTGTGCCTCGATTGTCGTGGGACTCGACACCTTTATGCTCTTCAGCGTCACAGAAGACCTCTTGTCATCGAACAGTAGATCAAGAGCCTGAGCGGGGGTCCAAAATCTCAGCTCAAGCACAGCGGAAGGGCAGCAAAGCAGCGGAAGAGCACCACAAGGGGCAGCTCCCGACGCTGCTGTAGGATCCCTTTGCGACGAAAAGTTTGCTAGGTGGAAGTTGAGAGCAAGCTTTTGATGCGTCGCTTCCCCGAAATTTGAACCGAAATTGCATACCTTGACGTATCTGTTCAGACCGACGGTATCATTGGTGGGGTCAGTGAATCTGGACACATGCAAGAAGGGCAGTGGGCAACAACAAACATGGAGCAAAACCCGGTCCAGGTCCGGAAAGCAAGGCCTACTACACTGTCGCACCGTAATGCCGCTGTTGGATCAATTTTGTCTGAATGAGCAAAACACCGTCTGAAGTGAATAACTGAGGGAGAAAGGAACTGAACAGAAATCAAGGGTTTGCCCATTCACTGCCGAGACGTTGCAGGGCATCGCCACCACCTGTTCGCGCAATGCGAGCCGTCGTGACCATCACGGCACTTTGTTGGCAGTGGACGAAACATGCAATTGGCGAGTCGCCATTCATGGCCAGTGCCAGTATTGGCAGCGCACCTGCAATCGTCTGCGAACACCTCTGGCGTCAAGTTCCCCGTCACAAAGTACTGCCTCTCGCCCAGGTCGGCTGCCAGCACGTCCTGGACCCCACATGGCGACCGCACCACGCTCTCAATCAACAAACGAGGGCCAAACAGACGGGCCGAGACCGCGCGCGTCCGTGGCTCCACCGGACATCCCCAGGCCACGTTTCCGCGCTTCACAACACACGCGATGCCAATTTCCGGCGCGCATCAACCACGCCAAATGCCATCCATTGCTCACTTTGAGCTCCTCTATGGAGATGCCGTTCCTCTTTTCCCCGCCCAACCTCTCCACTTTCCCCAACGGCGCCAGCTCGACGGCCGTCGCGGCAGAGGCGGCCCCCCACAGACACAGCGACGGCAGGCCGCAGAGCAGGAGGCGTCGCCGGTCGGGAGCACATGCACTGCCCTGAGCATCGCATCTCACGCGGACACCGGATCGTGACCGTCGTTTGGGTAGGTGCACCGCAGCGGACGCCCCCAACAGCGCGTGCTGTCCAGCCCGCGCAACGCTTGGCCGGACGGCCGCCGGCTTTGCGTCGCCAGCCATGGGTGCTCCTCTGGTCGACGGGGAGGGCCTCAGCAATTTCCCGGGCGCAGTAGTTCGTGTCCGGCTTGAACCCGCCATGTCAATCCCGGTTGAGTGTCCGTTTTAATTCGATTCGAAGGCGTCCATGTGTCCCAACACTTGAGGTCGCTGGTCAGCGTGCGGATGCAGGCTCCGGTTTAGGTTTAGGGCCGCACGATGACTAAGGTAGTGACGGATCAAGCGCCATATGCTTGCAGCCCGATGTTTGTCATGGGATTCACGGGGCCGGTGTTTGGCCAGCGCCCAACACTATGAAGCATGTGGGTGGTGACAACGGTAACATCAGTGTCTGCCTCTCAGGTACGGTCACAAGGCAACAATTACTGCGAAGCAGCGAGAAGAAAGAGTGGGACCATAAAGCTACACATTGTGGAATAAGCACGCACAACTTCCGCACAAGGGTATTCATCCGCATGACCCTGCTGAAGGGCCATCCACTATCTACGTTGTTGTTATCAGTGATCCTTTCAGATACACACAGTGAGAATTGCCCATTGCTCAGTCATGTCTCTGAGGGTCCACCACGGGGCTCTAGTCTCAATGAAACATGTACCCCAAAAGTATGAGATGACAAATCTGCTTGGCGACAGCTCCCAGCAGCACTCGAGTCCGGTGTTGCCGGCCAACAACGTGTTTCATGATGCTGGTCAGCAGCGGCATTCATTCGGAGTTGGCGTATTCCAGCCTGCAGGATTCTGCCAACCATTTGCGAAACACATTGCCCATTGCAGATACTGCAAATCCATCAGCCAATGGGACAGTGGAGTAACGCACCATGGCGTTGCTTCTGTTCAGAGGGCGCCACCAAGCAACGGTACATACAGACAGAGTCGGAGGATGTCGTCCGAGAGCATATGCTTACATGGAACTGCTCCAATGGCGAGCGGAAAAACGCCTCCCTGGGCACATGCGCCACACATGCGTCGGCCAATGCGTTAGCGAAGGTGCCGCATCATCCCAACTTAGAACAACATGGTGGTGATGCTCGGAATTAGCGCCACCGCTGATCCATCCGCCAGATGGAAGCGTAGCTGATACGCGCTTGTCATGTCTGTCAATTGGCTGGCCACATGCGGAGCGAAACTCATACCAGCGCAATGCTCAAGTTGTTCTTCGCGTACTTGGCCAAAAAGCTAGCGTTGTGAATCGAATTGTGCGCTTGGACCTGCTCCGAGGTGTTCGCTTTTGCCACGGCGATTGACACAGTCTCTTTCTTGAGGGGCCCGGACGCCCCCTTCTTTTGGCTATTCCAAGAACGGGTGCGTGGCAAAGTCCCTGGGTCATTTCTGTCAGCTCAAGTCTCCCAAAAGACTGAGCAGACTGATGGGATCATCTGTCAAAGATTTGGGGTATTTCGCTGGCCAATGTGTCCACTCTCATTGTTTACGTTTCCTTTTCGGCCATGGTAATCGATGCATCGATCAATTCTGCAACATCGTTGGGATTTGTGCCCATGTTCACATGCAGGAGTATTCGGAATTCCCGGAATCCAATCCGAACTCATCTTTTATGCGACTACTCTGGTTATCCCAGGCCATTCCTACAGCGACTTCACCGGCCATGTTTGTGCATGTCGACTACCCAGAACGTACAACTGGCATGCTATCATAATGGGCATTGTGAACATTAAACTCATCAGGCGGTAAGTCGAGTAATGACTAAATTCTGCAAACCCATGCCTTTCACCAGTCGGATACTCTGCATGTACTTCCAGACCTATGTCACAGATGTGTTAAATTGCTGTCGTTGTTTCTTTGCCATGACTGCTTCCGCCGGACGTTTTGTAACGTTAATCAAACTCCACAGCCAGCAAAAGGCTTACGCGCAATTTGGAATTTCAACGGACCCCATCTATAGGTATCTCTCTGGAAGGCATCCAGAGCTGGGCGCCATGTACGTCACGGTCCCCTCACCATCCTCCCTGACGTCCACTCTTTGGATGAAAACTAAACTGGCAATGCTGACTGACGGAATCTCCTCTATTGTCTGCGAACGTGACACGCCCAACTGGCAATTGGATATTTCGTCGCCAACCTTCATAGCCGTAATCTTCAGAGGATTCGCCAGCGATACAGTCCCAGCAGGGCGTACAGACGGCAGTGATTGCCGCCCTCCATCAATGCGGCAAATGTTCAACTCTGTGGCTTGGGTGGTCTGCGAGTGCCGCATTAGTACATGCGACACACCATAGCAGCAGTCCCTTACACGGTTGGTCCGGGTTTCCCTTCTGAAGTCTGGCGTGCGAGTCACAGCCCCGGCGGATTTAGGCAACCGAAAGACCTGTATGCTGGGTTTGCGAGCCTGGAACCAACAAATATGTCACATTTTCCAACTTGCGAAAACGGGAGGTAGCACTGGCTAGCACAGCATGGCTAAGGTATGGCTTCAGCACAGAAAGTATCATAAGTTGCACAGAGGGCATGCTTCTTAACTAGAAGGATTCTGTTTTGACTTCCTCGAAGATGACGTGGAAGGATGACGCGGGCATCTCCAAGCACAGCAGAAAACACAGCCAGCGGTGAGCAGCACGTGGGATACAAGAGCACGTTTTGGTGAAGCGAATGCTGTAGTACATTATGCCCGCATTGTCACATAACCTTTGGCCTTTTTATGTGGAGCAGTAACAAAAAATAATGGTGCCAAGGAAATGCGGAGCAGCCCTGGCCACAACATGAGGATCTTTGGAGCGCTCACGGCATCTAGCGGCACCGGATGCATGACTTGCTGTGGTGGAAAACTGGCATTTGAGGCCATGTGAACTGAGCGAAGCCGCCATTCCGGCTGTGGCCATGATGCGGAGACCCCAAAACAACGGTCTGTCGAAAAAAATGTGTAGCAGAACTCTTAATGCTGAAATTTCAAAACGCCGAATGGTGTAATATGCTACGATGTGCTGCAAAAGAAAGAGGCTTGAATGTTGTCGCTGTCAGATCGTCCGCTTGCTAGTCATAACAATTGAACTGGACCAGCTGCTGGAAGAACATGGAATTCACCAGACACAACCACGTGTTAAGAAATGTGCATGATGACTATGAAGTAGGACAGATTACGAAAGTGCATTACCTCTGAGCAAACAAACAAATGGGCACAATGAGCATGCTGTGTTACCTGCCACAAATCACTCTCTAGTTGCTTGTAGAGACGCTCTTGTCCAATCACCAAAACAGCATCCACCTGTGCATGCACCACAAAGTGCCTCTTTTAATGTGGCAGCCAACAGCTGTCCCGATTCATGGACAGTCAATGCACAGCCTGGTTAAAATCGTGCGGTTCATGGCCCTGAAATATCAACAGGCACCATGAACAACCCCATTTTCAACAACTATGCGACCAACAGCAATAGATGCAGTAATCCTGGCACCATTGGGGTTGGCAAACCGCCCCTCACATTTAATGCCTTGATGGCATGCACAATCAATTCGTACCTGAGGCCCTTCACCCAGCCCATAGCGTTCACAAACATGCCAGAAGCAGGAACTGCTGGGTGTCTGTTTGCTGTGTGCTCCAGCAGAGCTGCCAGCCTCTCAACCTGGTACTTGTACAGATCGGCATTGCATGTTGGAGCTGTGCGTCCAAAGTAAAACGCCAACGGCACATCCAGTGGATACCCATCGTCCACAGTCACTGGGAGCTGAACAGGAGTAGCAGCGATGGTGCCTCGTGGCCCGATGCTCCCTTGCCCTGCATATACATGCACAGACAATTGTGCTGCCATTGTCGAGAAAGGGGTGCCTCCAGCTTCCACACAACAGTTTCCCGCAATAGGGAGAGAAGCTACCTGGAGCTGCACTGATAATGTGGGCGAATTCCCCCTTGCCACATCCCAACATATGTTGCCAGAATTCGTGCAGCCAAGAAATTTACCATGGGCTGGTGGCCGCAATGGGGTTGCTCAGCCGGTGGTGAAAAGGGTCTGCCTTGTCTTTGCAGCACCCAGTAGAGGTTGGATCCATGGATCATTTGCCAACTAAGAAGTGCTCAGTCTACCCTGCACATGCAAATTTGTTTGGTCTTCCTCCATTTTGTAGAGTACATTATCTCGACTTCAAGGCAATGTAGGGCACTGAATGTGCACTTGGGAAGCCAGCAAGAGTCCTAGTTGAATGTTGCACACAGGCCGCACGCGAGCTTACTCCAACAAACGGCTTTTGGTCAGGATGCACTTCCACTCGAAGCTCTGTTGCCGAAGGAAGGCACAGGGACAGGACATTCAAAGTGATGTACCTCAACCCACGTTGTACTTTGTGTCCTACGTGCTAGCACAGGCGAACCCAGCAATTGCTTGCCATTGCTCCAATGCTGGCGTCACACAGACAGATGCCAAATTCACATCTGTATCCCTTGTGAGTAACAACAATACCTAAAGGGGCATGAAGTGACCCAGAATTTACGCAGGTGCTTCCTCAACATACCGTCATTAAATGAAAGGCCCTTGGAAGAACAAGAGAACAACGCAGCGCACAGCAATTGCGGAAAAGCGTGCGATCAGCAATTTAGGCATCACGATGACCCTCTTTTCAATGGATCGGTGGCAGCCCGCTTGCCAGGATGCTGGCCACAACTTGATATCGCCTCACCTCCTCTCCGCACAGCTCAACGCTGTGCATAAACCCACCACAGTACCTCCACAACAGAGAGGTCCCCCAGCGTCATGCCGATCCCGGAAAGGCGACGTCCGGACGCGCCCAGCAGCAAAGGTCGCCAGGAAATGAAACGCAGATGATGGTATCATTCGTTCGAGCTCTGCGGTTGGCCACCGGCTCCAACACTGCGCCAACCCAAATTGATCGTCGCTGTTGCGGGGGCAGGACGTCGACAGGGATGGCCACTCTGTACGCTCTGAGCCGATTGGTGAGCGCCGCAGGGCTCGCGCTGAGTGGCGCGGCGGCCCAATGCTCCCAGCTTGGCTGTGTGTGTTCTGAGCCTTCTCTCGCGGCCCGCAGGGGAGAGGGGGAGCCAGTCTGCTGTCGAGGCCGTGGTGCATTGGAGCCGCGAGATGCTTTGCGGCGCAGGGGGCTGCTGCAGGTACTCTTGCGGATTCAGCGGGTCCTGTCGCGCCGAAGAGCGCAGCGCCGCTTGCGTGTCGGGTGGAGATCCGTGGCACTGTGGGAGGACGGGGGAGTGGCTTTGCACGCGGAGGCGCTTCGCGTGTCGCTCGTGTTCTTGGAGGGCCTCATGGCACGCTGGACCTCCTTCGAACCTGAAAATGTAGTTGTGATCCATGAGACCAAACGTCCTATGCCAGGGAGATTGAATGCAGACAGGACCAACACGGCTGTCTTGCGATGGATGAGCGTGTGGGACACGATCGACTGAGAGTTGGCGCGTTTGGCTTGTTGCAAGGGGAGGAGGATGTTGTTGTCTCAGTGGTCAAGGAGGAGCAGCAGAAGTTTCGGCAGTTCTTCGACAAAGCCAAGGTGCACTGCGGTGGAACGTTGCAAGTCGAATGACGAAGCAGAAAATGATTGATCTGACAGTGAAGCGGAAAACACCGCCGCGGTCGTTGCGCAGCAGAGGGTTCACTGTCAGGTCCTTGCATCTGGGGTGCTGAAGGGATCTTTGATGGTGCTGCAGGGCCTGCAAATACCGCTGAAGGGCGACCCCAAGGAAGTTGAAGCTTTTCATAACAAAATCGGCCAAATAAAGGAGGAGGTGCAGTGCTTGAATGGTTGCCTCGGCTCTGGGCGGTGTCTTTGGCGTGTACAGGGCATATGTAATACTGACAGAAACATGAATTGAGAATGAAGCAGGTAGCCTTCGCCAAATGCTGGGCATCCAATTGTTCCCATGTGCCTGTGATTCTATAGCAGGTGTACAGCCTTGTCTTGTCGACTTTGTGTCGAGCATTTGGGCTCCGGTGCTGATGTTGTGGTAAGACCCTCAGAAGTTGCAAGCACTAGAATCAAACTTGTTTATGTGACCAGTACTGCCTGGATATGAAGTTCTCACCAGTTGCTGCTTTGTATGTACAGTTGAAGATGCCCACCAATGCTCAGCGCCTGCAACAGCTTATGGAGTTCAACATGGTGACAGCTGACTACGATGTGAAAGCGTTTCTGGCGCTTATGTCACACAGCATGCCCGGGGATGTTGTGACAGAATGTGTGACTCTGGTGGACAACATCGAGGAGGAAACGGGCGAGATTCTGAGGTTTGGAGACAACCCCAATTTCAAGAAGTTTATCTCTCAGATGCAGGCAAGTGCATTGGATTTGTCTATTGGGGCCCAGCACCAAACCTCTGCTGGTGCCAATGCCAAGTTCAAAAAGTCAATCTGTGCAGCTGGTATAACAGTATATGCTGTCCATTCACTAGCTGTGTGTATGTTATGCTTTGGTTCCTTTCTTTTGTCTTTGGATTTGTTGGCTCAACCTAGCACTGATTTGGTGCACTGCTGCAGGGTGTCTTGGAGGCCTACGGGGTAGTGGGTGCTAATGTGGAGCAGCTGGAGCTTGAAGCGGTGCGAGTCACAGATGCCAGCAGCATTGAACTTATTGCCACTGGAGAAGTGCCAGCTGTCACTGTGCAATGACTGTGTCCTCTCAATCAGTGCCCCAGAGCGCTAAGATTTGTTCTCCACGTGGACGTGGTTCAGGCTCACTTTTAGAATCACGTCCAACTCAGTTTTCACTGGTGCAGGTATGGAAATGTCGATGTCCAGCATAATGCCGCACAACTCAACCATTGAGCACATGTTCTTGCAGGAGAAGGAGCTCTTGGATGGACTTAGGGCTGAAGCCCAGGAAGAAATGGAGACTGTGAAAGAGAACCATGATCTCAAGTTTCTGAATGTCGATGCTGGAAACTTGAAGCCAACAATAGGGGGGTAGCAGGAAACTGACCAGCAGCTGCTGGCAAACCACATGGGTGCTTATCATCCAGCTCAAAACCAGCAGCAAAAGCAGACAACTCTTGCATGGGTTGGTTTGTCAAGGGTCAGCCTCCTTCAAGACTGTGACTTGCATGGCATCTGTTTTGAGGCAGTGCAGCATGGATGCTCAATGGCATTGGCGCCATTCTACAGAGTTGCCAAGATGGCCGTGTATTTTCCCTGCGCCGGTGAGAGTTTTCTTGGCTTGCTTTTAAGCTGTGCTGTCAACAGATTTGCCAACAGTAGCGTGACTGTCCGCCTAGCCTTGAGATTTCTGTATCCAGGTTGCCAGACGCACCCCATTTGTGCATTTTGTAGTGCTCCTCCTGTCACTATTCTGCTAACCTTCCTAGTGGTGACTGGATAGCAGTGGCCAGGTGCATTCAATGCGCAAGCACATATCTTGAACCACTGCAAGAGTGAGTGCCAATCTCTTCCCCATTAGTGCTCTGAAACACAATTGGCAGGACAAGGAGAAAAAGGTGTCCAACAAAATCCAGTTGTCCCCAGCAGTGCTGGGATTCCAAAGTCAACAAAGCTTGTGCTGATTGCTGCTGAAGTTCATTCCCTGCCGCCATGGCCATGTGGCTGGGAATGAAGTGTCTAGGACTCTAAAGCCAAAATCAGATTCAGGCTGCACTGTTTCTGGTGCATAGACTGCATCGGAGGACTGAAATGGACAGCCTCCGCAGACTCATGCCAGCATTCTCAGGTCTTGCAGCTGCTTGCCCTTGAGCTTGATATTCTTGAGAATAAGCCAAGGTCTCAATTTGGGTCGGAAGTGAACAAGCTGAGTGGCACACTGGCAAATCAGCAGCGACAGCAGAGGCACCCTGGGTGGAACCTCTGGCCAACAGCGGAGCCTTCTTGCCATCTGTCTGCTTGATGAGTTTGGCGCAGTTGGATGCAACAAGTCATGTTGTTGACCTTTTGCATGCATCCTCTCAACCCCCTGCCCCCCTCCTTGCCAGCTTGCAGTAAGGACACACAACTTGCAGTGAACTTCGGGCTCCTTGTTGAAACAGGACTGTAGCAGCCAGCAAGGGGTCCCTGCCACCCGTGCTGTCTCTGGGCTGTCAGGGACTCCAGAAATGTACTCTTTCCCTTTGCTAATGTGCAGACACAACCCCAGCCCCGGCACACAACCTCACTACCGTGCTCTTGTCTCGAGGCAACACTGCCGACGTTTTCACAGTGGCGTAGCATGCATCTGCCTCGCCGGCAACTTTGGACAGGTGGATTCTTAGGTGGGGCTGATTGAGCCAACTGTCCCCCAGAGCAGGCCGCGGCCGGCTGGGCCCACCCACCTCGTGGTTGGTGCTAACCACCGCCATGCCAAAACTCTCAGCCACCACCTTGAGCATGCGCCCAAGAGAGACCATGAGCGTGTGGCCGTGGCTGTGCCTCTGGCCGCCCCCCAGGACAGGCGTCACAACAGAAGACACAGAGTCCAGCACCAACACCTCAGGCAGCTGGGCCCCGTCAAGAACTTTGCTCATCTGCAGCGCCAGCTCGTCCAACACGTGCAGCACCGAGAAGATGTCGTGCGAGTGGTACACTGTAATGTTGCCCAGCACAGCCTTCAAGGGAGTCCCACAAGGGCCCCTGGATTCGTTGATGCTCGCGACGCGGCTGCCGGAGAAGCTGTTGGACGTGTCGATGTAGACGACCCTTGATCCGCGCCTCGCACTCGACAGGGCGACCGACAAGCACAGCTGCGTTTTGCCGGACGCCGAGGGGCCGACGAGCTCGGTGTGGTGGCCTCCTCGAACACCCCCCCGCAGCAAGTTGTCAAGACTTTCGCCTGCCATGCGCGGAACGGTGGCGTCAACGCACGTCTGCATTTGCCGCCACTAAGCCTCGATCGCTGCACCGGTAAAAACAAAATCGCGGACGCCGTTCTGATGCCTCCTGCGCCGCTATCCAGTCTAACTGCACCTCCAAAGAGTGGCTCAACGTTTCTTGCCAGACATCAAGCATTGCGTGAGCGCTGGAGAGACGTGAAGGGGCTGCAGCGGCACGACATATTGGGGCGACGGAAGGACGGGCAACTCACAGCCGGTCGACAAAAGCTTGCTGGTGGTTTGTAGACTCTTGAGAAGCGCTGTCCCAGAGATCACCGGCGGTGCAACGTGGTCCTCCAAGTACTGGATTCCAATTTCGTAGAGATCTGTGGACTGCCCCTGGATGGTCCTGCTTTTGTTGCCGCTGCCGCGCTTCCAGTCCTCCTCAGTCGTCGTGAGAAAGTGTTCGATCGTTGGAAAAGCGCCGCAGAACGCCTCAGCGGCTGAGTCTCCCGCCTGTAGTCGAATGCGCTTCGTTGGGGGCATCGCTCAGGAGCAGGTAAACTCAGAAACAGGTGGCACTGCCGCCCCCCAAACCAACAGCAGCAGCTGAGCGTGCTTCTCTTGAGCACTTTTCCTCGCGCCGATCAACAGCCCTCCCCCCCACATTCCCCGCACTGTCCATAGCTGCGGGGGGATCCATTGCAAACCAAGATTAAACCAGCAAACCCCAGGGAAATTCCAGTAAATATTTCCCCTAAACATTTTGACCGGGCTGCATTGCTGGCAGCCCTAACCAGTTGCATTGAGCCTTTCGTGACGTGCTCGCAATGCCCTTAAATTATCAGCTCGTGCGCTAACGCCTGACTCCATTTACAGATCAATTATATTCTGCCGGTCCGACTATTACCTGTACCCCATCCCTGTCGGTATCCATAGCTCAACTCACCACTGGCTGCACCGTCATTCCCATGTTTCTCCACGTACGGGGTTTGGCTGTGCGCTACAATCCCTCACCAACATTGCAGCACGTTCTGATTCGCGAGCTGGCCGAGCCACATCTCTGCTGACGGACAGATGTGACAGCAAAGCCACCATTTGATGTTGCGCACACGGCTCGGAGCGATCGAGACGGAGGCAGGCACAGCCACGGGCTTGGGGACACAGCTGAGGGTACAGAGTTACAGATAGGTCACGGACAGGCATGTCCCTTTATAGTCATACAGCCATCTCTCAACGACGGACGAGTCATTGTCATATCATTCGCCCCCAACACACATAGAACGTCGCCCTCGACGTGTAATCACCTCAACCAAACAAACCAAGGGAACCAGGAAACTGGTAGAAACCATCATCAAGAAGTCATTCAAAACTTCAGACACTTGGCCAGCCGTCATGTGCGGGGGCCTTGAACACGAACACAAACCCATCACAAAGGAACATATCGAGAATCAGAGCATCAGCTCAAGAATCCATCAAACACTCGGCCAGCCGTCATGCGGGGCCTTGAACACGAACATGCAAACCAGTCTCAAAGGAACACATCAAGAGCCAGAGCATTGGCTCAAGAATTCATAGAAAGAAACCAGATTCGGAAAGGAAACCATCAATCTCAAGAGCAACACGTCTTGGCGAACCTCGCCACCTCCATGGGGCATCTCAACAACTCGACCTAAGCTGACCCATCGGCGCTCGGTGCGCGCCCCCAACAAAAGAGATAATGCCATGCCCAGTGCATTGGAATTGCCACGTGGGCCTCGCTCATGCTGTGCCACGTATTCGCTTGACATGGTAGTAACGCTCAACCCGTATCAGTGTGACGGGTCTCCATGTAGGACCACACTGTCAGCTGGCACGAGCTGACACGAGCCACCGTCCTGCTGACTCTTCATCACGCAACCCTTGCTGCGGGGTCGTGCGTGCTGTGTGCCAAGCACGTGATCTCTCAGACACAGCCATCCACTCAAGTTACCACTTCCGACCAATGGCGTGGCTCACACTCGCCCATCACCGCTCAGCGGTGCCGTGTTGGCCTCCATCGCAACTCTGCCATTGTAACTCCAGCGAACGCACAGCCGCGGCGTTGACGGAACTGACCCGCGCGTCGTCCACCGCCCTCAGTCACGCCTTCGTTGCGCTCGCTTCAGCTCTCGCGCGACCGCTCCATGTCCATCGCTGGACGCTATTCATCACGTCGCCACTCCCACGCACCACAGCATGAGGCGGCACAACGCTCGCGCGCGCCTCGGCGTTACATCATGCCACGCAGCTGCATAGTCCTGCAATCCCACCCCTGCCTCGGGTGCCACATGTTACGCATGGCTCGGAGTGGGACTATATCGGAGGCAGGCACAGCCACGGGCTTGGGGACACAGCTGAGGGTACAGAGTTACAGATAGGTCACGGACAGGCATGTCCCTTTATAGTCATACAGCCATCTCTCAACGACGGACGAGTCATTGTCATATCAATGTGACGCGGGATGCGCCAATCAGGAAACAAAAGGACGGGCCCCAAGTACCTGAACGGAAAGGCGAGTCGGTGGGTGTCACTAAAGACGGAGGGCCCGCACGAGCCAGAGTTTGAAGACAAGGTGCGTGGTCGGCGACGACGTGCCTTCCGCCAACACAGCCAGTGGTGCGCGGAGTGCACCCCTATGACCAGGAGTCCCCCAGGTTCGCTGTCGGGACAGGACGCGGGAGAGTCAGTGCACGGCAGAGTGTGATGTAGGGTTTGTTGGATTGCCGGTGCGTTTGCCGCGGCTCCGGAGATCTGCAAAGCATTCCCTCCCCGCAAAGTGTGAGGCCACAATCTCACCTGAGTACCTTCCGCGTCTTGTCTGGACGGCCCAGTACCTGGCCCTCGAAGAAGGCAGACAAGTTCTTGCATTTACATGGCAGCACAGCGCATGTTGGCGTCAAGGGGAACGTTGATCATGGGTTGTTGTCCTTAAAATCGCCTTCGACGAGACCAAGCACTGCCCTTGAACCTTGTTCGGCTCTTGCCAATGCGAACATCTTCACCCTGTGGCATTTTGTTTTGCCCATCATCTGGCAGGCAATGTGGCTTATCTTGTGCCCATACAGGCATGAGTGGTGTGTGGTGCTGCCATAATAGACTGGCTAATTCCATGGTCTAAATTTGCCTTTGAAAGACAAAGTGGGGCCCTTGTATCTGGCTAGCGATCATGGGTGTGTATGCTGCAGAAAATTTGGAAGAACATGGTCACCAGTTTGTGCATGAGCTTGCATCGTGTTTGAATTGGATCCTGCGCTGCTCATTGTTGGGAGGTGTTTCATCTGGACTCGAAAGTCCTGCATCACCTTCTCTGGTGCAGGGAGAGTAACTAACTCTTGCACAGGAGGAGTATGTCCATTGCATGGCATGCTTTCTTTCCTTTTACAGAAAGTGTATCTTCCTACTGTGCCACCATGTGTTCTGCAGCCATTGATCTGCCAGAAGATCCCAAAGCCACCCAAAGTCCTGCTCCCCATGGGCAGAGGCAATGCCCTCACAGATAACAACGGTGAGTGTACATCTATTAGGAATGTGTAGTCATTGTGTATTGTGTTCTTCCTCTCTTCAGTACATTGGTGGACTTTGCCAGGATAATCCTGGACACCTGCAAGGTTAAGAAGCACTAAGCGGCGTTCCCCTCTAGATGTCACCCACGGAGTGTTCAGCATTAAGTTATGCTCTGATTCAGATTGATTGTCGCAGTGTTCGCTTTTTGTCTCCAGGGAATCTAGAATCTCAAACATCGTTCAGCAGGATGGATTCGTGCTTCTTGCAGAGGACTATACATTCCCCACTGACAAGTTGAAATCGGGGGAAGGAGTTGGCAATTGTAAGAACTCCAAATGGGTCGTGCTTGTCGCATGTGGGAGCTTCAATCCTCCCACAAATTTTCATCTGCGGATGTTCGAAGTGGCCAAGCAAGCACTTGCTGAGGTGAGGCAATCTTGCAAGATGGATGTGAAATGTTCACAATTCTGCTGGCATAGATCCCCATCGGTTCCAGTTGTCAAAACTTGATGAATGTTGGGCCTGCTGTAGACACTTTGCCCTCTGCAAAAGCAGCGTGTTGACGGAGTCGTGACCAAGCGATTGAGATAATGGATTCACAGTGCTCATCGCAGCTGCAGATACTGTGATACAGTTGTTCATCCCTTGCTGCCATGTCGATCACATATGGATGTTGGATTCTTCAAAACACTAAATGGAATCAAGATAAGCTTCAGGACTACTTCTGGTAGCATGTTTCTCCAACATCATGGTGCTCTCTCTTCTTTGCTGTTTGTAGCGAAACCCTGGGTCTTGGACAAGTCCTCCCGAGTGGACACTTGCTCAATGAATTTAATGGGCACCAAACCATGCTTTTGATGTTGAGAAACAGATCGCACTACAATGCTGTCCTGAATGGGAATTCTTGGGATCGTTGTACGGCAATTATGAGAATTCGGTAGTTGGCTTTCAGTGGCCCATGTCCTGTGTGCCAAGAGGTTGTCCTGATAGTGAAACAAGGAAGGCGCTGACATGATTGGGGCGAACGCAAACTGGAATGCCCTAGCTAATAGAGAATCCATAGAAGGCAGTAGTAGGCAGCATTCACATCCCCTCATCCTGAGCATTTTTTCTCGTCTGGCGCTTCAGGAGGGTTACAACGTATTGGGTGGGTATCTGTCACCCGTTAATGATGAGTACAAGAAGCCGCAGCTCCTAGCTGCCACACACCGACTTGCGATGTGCCGCCTGGCATGCGAGGTGAATCCGCTTTGCTCCTCATTGCGACTGCAACGCATTGCCATGCACTGTGTGTACAGTTTCGACCATTTCTATCAACACAACTGAGCTGCAGCAGATTGTATGTCAAGCATTGAAAAACACGTTGACTATCGTGCAGCAGCTGTCATAGCCGGTCTTCAAAAGCAAATGGTACTGACAAGTTCCGAAATACCCACAAGCCTGATTTGAATTTGTTGCATTCTTCAGAGTGCAGCAATTGCTGACCTTTCGCCTGCACTAGCATCCCCGGCTTTGGCTCCAAGATATAGCTAGATATCTCGTTTCCGGCCAACATTTTCTTACCAGACCCATGGCGCACTGGTTTTGGCCAAAGCTGCGACCCTACGAAATAGACACTAACATCTGCACTTATTTTGATCAGGGGTGAGGCATGCATGCTGCATGAAAGACCAGCAAGGACGGTAAAGCTATCGCTCAGCTCTTTTTGCTCCACCCAGGAACTACAAAAGCTGCCCTGTTTGCACCTCGGTGAATTTGCAGCTTGGGATGAGTCTGGCAGTGCATGGGACAGCATAAGCAATACAAAATTGAGACACTGTTCTCTGCATCAAAACTTCGGAGCTCTTCTAAGTAAATATCAACCGGGGCTGTGCTCAGGTCCATTGAGCAAATTGCAGTGAATGGATGATAAAATTTAGCGATGATGGGAATTTAGTTACGACAATTCTACAAGAGTCCTAAGCATCAATCTGTTGGCTCTGGTATTCAGATCTTGCATATTTTCATAACGTTTCCTATTTTGGTGCATGGGGCTCATGCACTGCTGGATATGCCCCTTCCCAGATACGCATGTGTCTAGTTTTAATCGGTTGCAAACCTATGCGTTTCATTCTGATTTCCAACTCCCGAACTTGAGCACTGAAGCCAATCCCTTGGTGTCCAGCCTGTGTACACCATTGCACGAAAGCGATGAAATTCAAAAGTGCTTTGTCGGAGTCAGGAAAGTCCAGTGGATCTTCCATCTCCAGGCACCCAAGGGATGGCCGTTCATTTCACAGTTGGCAGGCAAGAAACTGGTTGTATTTCCAGGCCACTGGTTTTCAACCAATCTATAAATTGAAGTGCTGCATAGATTGAATAGCAAACGGGTCAAACAGTCATATGCTATTGTTTCTACAACACACAGAAAGGTAATTCAATCGTCCCATGTCCATAAACAGAGCAGGTGGGCTGCCCATGTCCCTTGTTCCAGGCCACACGTCTGGCTTGGCACATTGTGGTGTTGAACAAGGGACACCGCTGTAAAGGGCAGTGTTTGGGAACCTCCCAGGTGATTATGTCTGCAAAGCGCAGGGCCCTGCTGTTGCTGTAGAATGTGTGAGAGACACAGCAGCGATGCACAGTCTTTCAGAGAATGGATGGTAACAAAGTGACAGTCTGGTGCGAGGGTATCGCACACTGCACGCTGCATACAGATATGCATTGTGTTTTGCAGCAACATAATTGGCGGCCTGACCCTGCGCCTGGGAGTGTGCTGCAATGACAAGAGGGAAGCTGACTATGGGGTGGTCACAGCAACAGAGTGCACTGTCTTCCACAGCGCTGCTCTATCCCAAAATGTTGGTGTGCCTCAAGTGCTGCTGTTGCCCCAGGGATCGGACCTCGTGATGGTGGACGACTGGGAGGCAAGGCAGCCTAAGTACCAAAGGAGCAAGGAAGTCCTGGCTCACTTCACGGAAGAGCTCGGGCGTCAACCGCTATGTGCTGTGGATGCTAGTGGTCAACCGGTGCCCGTGCAGGTGGGTTCCGATTGCTGGTTTGGAAAATTGTGTATACCACATTTCGATTCCGATCCTTGCACAAATGCGCTGATTTGTCATTTATTTATGTTGTGTCTTCTAGTCTCAAATGATGGACATGTGTACCAAAGCAACAATTTAAACTCTGCATCCAAACTAAACACTTGAATAAAATGTAGTGTGCTTGGCGTGCGTGTAATCAGCGCAAATCGTAAACTTCCATGCATTTATGGTTGTGATATGGCCACACTGGATAGCAGGACAAGAACCAGGCTTGGGTGATTGATAGTTGGAATATCTGATACTTGAAACCATTGATAAGCTTTCAATGCGGCTTCGAGGAAGCTTCTTGGAACAGCGCACAGTGGACTCATGGGTTCTGAGTCCTGTTACCCACACGTCTTCACACCGGAGTGCATTTGATAGCCAGACATTGAAAAGGTAGCAAACAGTGGGGAAAAGTAGTAAACAGATGCAGCTGACATCGACCGTGCCTGTAAAGTCCAAAAAGCAACAACCAAGCAAAGGAAATGAGCAAGCACCTCTGTAAATTGGATACACAATTTATCGTATCCTGTGCACAATTCTGGCAATGCTCCTCCCACAATGGCTCATATGCGCGAGGTGAGCGCATTGTCCTGTTTGACGGATGCATTCGCATGGACCCATCAGGTGATGTTGCTCTGCGGGACGGACCTCTTGGAGTCGTTCGTCAGGCCTGGGGTTTGGCGCCCCGGAGACGTGGAACACATCTTGGTTACCCACGGCGTGGCGTGCGTCCTCCGGCGGGGTTGCGATTTGGGGACACTGTTGGTGGAGGAGGGGGCACCCTTGCGGCGTTTCCGCGATCGTGTCATACTTGTCAAGGAGCCCTTCGACAACAGCGTGAGCTCCAGCACTGTGCGGCAGGAGCTGAGGCGGGGGCACTCTGTGAAGTACATTGTTTCCGACGCGGTGATAGAGTATATAAAGGCAAAGGGGCTGTATGCGGAAGACGAGCAAGATACTAAGGTCGAGGGTTAGATGGCATGTTAATCTTCGGAGTGCATTTGTCGATTGGGGATGAGGTTGAAGGTGTTGCGTAGGCTGATGGAACTGTCCTGTTCTTTTCTGGTGTGTCTGGAAGCCACATAGACAGCTGGGTTTGGTAGATCAGACTTGCGGATACAGTCGTCCGATACAGTCGTCCGACTCCTAGCATCTGAGATATGTTCGTTTTGTCAACCAGCAAGGGCTGTGGATGGCACTCTTCGGCGCCACCAGAAGCAACGACCTACTCAAAACTGTATTGCCTGCTAGTCATGTCTGGTAAGAATGCTTTGATGGGGCACAAAATGTGTAGAGCTGCGCCTGTCTATGTCGCAATATGAGGAAATTTTCGAGCCAGACGGTTGTGGCCAAGCGTGACCACCCTTTGAGCTGACTAAGAGAAGCAAATAAGAATTCTTTCTCCCCCCTGTAGGTGCGGAATGGCGGTCGCCCATCTTGCATCGGTAGAGTGCCATTGGAAGGTACATAAGCCGCAAAACTAGGCATGTGGCTGTTGTTTTCAGGACAACACAGTGGCGTCCTGTTGGTAACATGCAACGTACCGAGCCTCTTGTGAGGGTCCGTCATTCTCCAGCAGTCCCAGCGCTGCACTCCTACCGCTGGGTGTCATGACGCGCATCAGTGCACAGAGGCAGTGCTCCACATCGTTGATGAGCAGGCGGCAAGGCATGTGAAAGAATAGCTATGCGTTGCACATAATGTAGTTCCTGCATGTGCCAGAAGTGGCACAGCCCAGTACTGTTGGCATGGATCGCCCTGCAGCACCGTCTCCTCGCCTGTCGTCGTTGCGGCTGAGTCGTTTTGACTGGTTTTACGCCGTTTCATGTTGTCGGTCTGCAATGGGATCAGCAAACGGGGAGCCAACTTGGTGCAAGACTCCTCCTTGAAATGCATTGCGATGCACTGGAGGCCTGGAAGACATCATGAGCTGAATGCGAGTTTGTTGTTGAAAAGGCCGCAGTGGGCACTGTGGCTGCCACCTTCCTGAGTCTCGAATGGTCTCTTGCCGACAATGTCGAGGTGATTTGTGCGCCAAAATCGGGGAAACTTTCAGCAAATTTGCAGCAGCTGCAAGTGCATTCATCTTGCCACATCTGTGCACATGCTTGCAATTGGGTGGCTGCGAGACTGCAGTTAACGGACACAAGTGTCGCGTGCCGTAGTGTGAAGGCGGCTGTAGGCTTGTGGAATGCTGTCAGCGCTGGGCGGCGCCCTTTTCTGCGTGATGGGTCTCCGAATTTGTGAGGAAGGAAGGAGACTCCGGAAGCTCTCACCATCGCCTCACGCCTCTCAATAGTGTTGGCTACAAATGGATGCGCGCGTCGCGCCGCACGAGGAATCGCCAGTTTGGGCGCAGGGGCCCCGAACGGGCTGCCGGAGGTGGACGCACCTTTGGCGCCTGCGAGGCTCGCGCGCGCGGGCCTTCCTGGGTCTGGATTCACCTGTGGCCGTCGGAGCGAAGCGATGGTGGACGATGACGACAAGGTGGCGACGGGGAATGGGGATGGGCGCACGGACGGGGCCCAGGCGGTCAGGACGCGGCGATCTCCGCTTCTCCACGTGTGTCCATTCATACTGGGTACGGGATGGGCTTGCATCCACGTTGTCTCCACGCGCAGGGAGATTCTCGTGCTGATTTCGCGCATGCCTCGTGTTCCTTGCAGGATGCGAGTTCGGCGAGCGGCTGGCTTTCTATGGGTGAGCGCAAGGCTACTGTGTTGGGCTCCGGGGGCCGCTGTTTCGGATCTGGTTCCGCGGTGCTGGCTTTGCGGATGTCCGTGGGCGTCCCAATGACCTGTGTTCCACATCCCAGCACTGGGTCGACGGCGGGAGGCTTGCGCCCGTCGTGGAAGGCCTCTCACGATGTGCTCTGAGAACTGGCTGATGGCTGGAATGTCAGGTGGCATGATGAGCACACATCGTGGCCGCCTATAATTGCTCGCGTTGTTCTGCCATCAGACGTCGGTCGTCAGTCGTCAAGAAGCTGCGGCGCCGTGTAGAGTACATCCTAGCCACAGGAACCTAATAATCCACCTCTGTTCTGCGTCAGGATCCTGACCAACTTGGTTGTCTATTTGCTGATGGTCGGTTTCACGAATCTTGAGGCTGCAACACTGGTAAGCATCGATGACCAGCTTGGTGATTATTGTTGTATCTGCCTCCATCCATTGTCTGACAGTTCATGGCCCACGACACAAAGAGCTGGAAGGGCACCGCAGCTGGCGTCATTTGTCTAGTGAGGAGTGCACTGAAATACCAGAAATTGCTGCGCCAGGTTCCGCTCTTCGTAGGCAGCTGCTATGTGACGCCACTCCTCGGTGGCTATCTTGCAGATACATGGTTGGGTCGATACAAAACTATTTTGTATTGCGCGTTGATCTACGTGATGGTGAGTTTGCAGCATCCATGAGCCATCTTCTGATGAGGCTGCTGATGAATGAAGATTGCCTGCTCTGATTTCAAACCTGAGTGAGATACATCTGTTCTGGGCATGTTTACTTTTCCACGTTACAATGCAAGGGGTCTGGTGCAGCAGGAAATGTCCACATGACATTCATGAAGTAGTGTTTATGCTGAATTGCTGGCTTTGGGCAGTTGATGTTTGGGTTCTAGACCCAACTGGTAGTTGGGATCTAGATCCCAACTGAGAAAATGAACAATTTCAGCCAAAGGTTATAGCTCTACTTGGATACCGTAAATGTCGATCGAACTTGTTGTTAGGAGAGCTGCCAGTGTTCGCACTGCTTTTTGCCCGTGCAAATTTGCTGCAGGTGTCAATGTCCCAGCATGTTGTTGTCATGCGTGTTTCCACTGATTGCACCAATTTCAATCTTCCAGGGCATCGCTCTGCTCACTCTGAGTGCTGGAGTGAAAGGACTCCATCCTGAGGAGAATGAGAGAATCAACCGGGGTCAGGCAGCTTTCTTATTTTTCTCGCTGGCGCTCATAGCTCTGGGAACAGGTGGCATAAAGCCAAACGTGTCATCCTTTGGTGCTGACCACTTTGATGAAAACAACCCACAGGAAAAGGGACAGAAGGACTCATTCTTCAACTGGTTCTACCTTGCTATCAACATCGGCTCCCTTGTGGCCTCCACTGTCATTGTGTATGTTGAGGTTAACATCAGTTGGGCTCTTGGATTCTTGCTCACTGGTGAGTGGTACCATATGTACATGTCCTTTTGAAAACATGTAGACATATCGTACAGAATAAAAGACCCTTCCAGATTTGCTGTGGTTGGCTGCTTCTCACTTGCGGGCAAGAGATGCTCAGTGCTTAGATGTGACGGATTGCTAGCCTGGAAAGGGAGGAGGAAGCTGCCTGTGACGAAGCAAGCTATACACATCAATCGGTTGGGTTGTTCGCAAGGAGCCATACTAGTTTGGATGTAAAGTACAGATTTGAGGGATGCTGCTTGCAATATGGTTTGGCGTTATGTGCCTTCTGGTTAAATGAGTCTGGATGGCAGAAGTCACCTTCGGTTTGAAATTTGCACTGAGCAGATGTGTTGCTGGCTGCCTTTGCAGGCATTGCGATGGCATTGGCAGTTATTGTGCTTGTGTTGGGCAGCCCCAGTTATCAACATCGTGAGGTTGCTGAGTCGCCACTTGCTCGCATAGCAAACATCGTAGCTGCCGCACTCATCGCGGGGGGACCCAGACAGCTGTATCGCCATAGGAATGCAGCAGGTGGTGCTGCCACAAGTGATAGCAAGCCATTGTTGGCTGACCACACAGAAGACGGTGATGGCAGGCATCAGGACCAAGAAGATGTTCATGGAGCCATCAGGGATCCGCGCCCCCACTGGCTTGATGCTGCAATTGGTACATAAATGCCTCCTTATGCAAGCCAGGCATACAGGATGAGCATGCATAAAGATACATTAGGATGATGAGTCATTGAGTGTGTGGGTATGTGCAATTGTATTCTTGCAGTGAATGTGCATCTATAACCAAAAGACACCTAATACAGACCTAAAGTACGCCTTTCCTGGAACAGAACAACAACAAGGTAATGTCACTCACTACCGGATGCTCAGAGTCTCACGCAGGATGTCCATGGTTCTCAGGCGATCACCCAGCTGATCATAAAATGAAAATTGGTAAAGAAGAAATCAACCTACAATCCAGCTAAAGACAGCCCAATGGCCCAGACAACATATGTTTGGTGCAGTAGCAAATGACAACACTGCAGCATCTTGGGCGTCACTCCATTTTACTCTCCAGTTTGGTTGAGGACAGGCTGTCGATTTATGTGTTAACGTGCAGCATTGTTACGAAAACTGTCTCAGATCTTGTTGCAGAATTCTTTATGCACAGCATGCTGCAGAAATGATGCGATGATGTAAGGTGGGAATTGCTGAAATGCAGTCAAATTCTGAATAACAGTGAGTATTGTGGTCAACAAGGTTGGTTTCTGTGCACATTAAAAACAAGCAAGGGGTAGTAGCAGATTAATAGCTGTGTCTGCTCTTGGACTGTTCATGGTTGACTTATGATCTGATACAATGATCTGATACGATCTGATACAACCTGGTCTGGTGGCTGGCTCAATAAAAAAATGGTTCTTCACAGGAATTTGTTCCTATTCTAGAGAGAGAAGCATGTTCTACAAACAAGGTGCCTGGAGCTGCATCCTGACACAAATGATTTACTTTGTTTGCTGAATGATATAGTCCTCCAGTACATGGCGGAGTGTTTATATTTGGCATATTTTTTTGGCAGGCAACTTCACTAGTGAACAGGTGGATGAGGCAAAACTGGTGCTCGGTGTGATGCCCGTGTTCTTCACAACAGTTTTGTATTGGTGCGTAGATTTAGTTGCTTCGGTTGTTGCAGTTGGTAAAGGGCTGAACTATGAACTTTCGTGCTGCCTGTAATGTCATGGCTGGCAGTTCGTGCTGGGCAGACATCCAATGCCTAACGAAGAAAATGACAAGTGGAGAGTGTGCTTGAGAAGCTTGGAGTGATGTGTGGTCAACTCCTTTTCAGCTTGCATTGACTGCACTCTTTACAAACAGGTAGCTCCAATGGGCCTCCATTCAGTTGCAATCCCCAGGAGCGCAGTAGCCTGTTGGAAGCCAAATTTTCTGAATTATTTCTGGCAGCTACATTTCAGTGCAACACTGCATCCATGGCGAGTATTTGGTCCTAAGGAAATGAGCTGCAGACTTCAACATTTAGTACACCTTTTGCAGCAGACCCATTTCTTGCTCTTCTTGCTCTGGCCGACACTTGACCAGCAATCAATCATCGGTGGGACAAGTGCAGCACCACCCTATTTGCTGAACTAGCATTGCTGAGTTTTCTGGAAATAGTTATTGGGGGTGGTGAGAAGCCCAGTGTTTTGCCCCCCAAAAAGAATGCATCAGTAGCTTGAATTAGCCTGAATTCATCGAAGTACACGACTTCTTGCACCCAACAGACCCTGGGTTTGTGCTGCGAGCAGGACTGTGTACAGCCAGATGTCTACCCTCTTTGTCCAACAGGGTACCCTTATGAATCTCAGCCTTGGCAGGTACACAATACCTGCAGCATCTCTTTCTGTGTTTGATGTGCTAGCCATTGTCGTTCTTGTCCCCATATACGATCGTCTGATTGTTCCACTCCTGAGGCAGTGCAACAGAGAGCCAACACAATTGCAGCGAATTGGGGCCGGTTATGCCGTGGCCATGGTTACAATGGTCATATCTTTTGCAATTGAGAGGGAGCGGCTGAGGAGGTTCAAAGAGGGAGATATTGTAGCAGGGCAGGAGACGCACAGTGAAGCGCAGGCTGTGGATATGAGTGTCTGGTGGCAGGTTTTCCAATACTTGGGAATTGGCACGAGTGAAGTTTTGTCGGCCATAGGCCAACTGAATTTCTTCTACAATCAGGTATGTGTTAATTCACCACAGAACCATGTGAATGTAGTTGTCAGAACGTCTCTTGGAACTGCAGTCCAATGAACTGCACTGTCGTCCTTCCCATTCCTGTATCTTGGGTGCACTTTGGAGGCCTGCATGCTGATGGCTGATGGTGTGGCAGTTCAGCTGGGCCAAATGACTATCGCAAATACGAATGGTTTGAACTTGTGGCTTCATGGGTTGTGCAGAGAAGGCACTTGCTTGTCAGAGTGTGCAAGTTTCTTGCTGCTCACACTCGCCAAACGTTCAACGCTGACCTGCAGCTCCTTCAGCTGTTATTGGTATCGTGCACAGCATTGACAAAGTGATTTTGTATGGCCCTTCCAGGCGCCCACTTCCATGCGCAGCTGCATGATGGCCGTCCAGCTGCTGAGTGGAGCACTGGGAAGCTACTCTGCCAGCCTTTTGGTCTTGGCAATAAATCACCTAACAGAAAGCATCTCAGGAATGCCATGGATACCTGCAGATTTGAACTGTGGCAGGCTGGATCTCATGTACTTGACGCTTGGTGGTAAGCTGTGGATGCAACTGCTGTGCTGCAAAAGTTATGTTGACTCATTGGGCACAGCAACTGCGAAGCCCTTTCAATTACTGGCAAGACAATGGAGTAGCACAGCTTCACCTGCAAATGATCATGCAAGTGCATCGTGTACAACTATGCTTGTGTACAAATATGCGTCATTATTGTATAGTATGTCCTCCAGTTGCCGACGGTGATTGAGTTGCTTGCCACTGTGCGATTTTTGGCAACTTTGGATTCTAGAACAGCGGGCATTTCTCCCTGTGTCATCCACAACGTGTAACGGCATCTTCCGCCTCAGTGTGTTCGTACTCGTTACAATATTTGTCGGCGTTTGGCTGCCTCAGGGAAAGGTTATATCCGAAGAATGACGAAAGAATGTGCCAGTCTCATCACTTGGACCATTGCACATGCTGCGATTTCAGGTATTATGCTTGTGGACACGATTTGGTTCGTGCACGTCGCAATGCGGTACGAATACAAAGAGGTCGTAAGCGACGACGCTCCCAGGCAGATGGGCATCGGGCCAGACCCCAGCGCAGCTGGTACTGGAGAAGACCAGCCCCTGATTGCGCCGGACGTGTCAACGTCAGAAAACGTGACGGGAGCATCAGAGGTATGAAGGCATTGGAGGCAGGGCGTCGAGTGTGGTTGGAGACTTGACCGCTGGTGGTGCTTTTGGAGTCCCTGGGGAATGATGCAGAACATGACCCCGTCGCATGTTTTCTACATCTTGACAACGGTGCACGGGCTCAACCGTTCAATGTGTCCAGCTTTGCGAATGGAGACTAGGACATTCGTGAATTCTTGTTCATGGATGAAAGCAGGACTCTGCTGGGCTCTGCGAAGAAATTTTCACTTTTGGCCGGTGGGCTCGGCCTTCTATAACCCTTGTATGTGCCGTCCAGCGCTCCAGCTCTGCTCGGCGAGTTTGGGATTCAGGGCGCTTATTTAAAAAATTGGAATTTGGAAATTGTTTGTTTCGTGAATGCCTGCTTGCCAACGGCGAGTGTTGGGAGGAAGGATAATGCGACTTAGTGCAAGGCAGTTTTCTTATGTATTCTGGGGGAGCGCTTTTCAACTCTCGGGCACGGGAGGCTTGCAAATTGCGGTGGCGGCTTATTGACGGACTGCACATCACTGCATTGACCCTGTCTGTGTGACTGCGTCGCCTGCAGCCGGCTAGGATTGGAAGCTTGCTGCTTGCCAACAGGCAGCATGGAAAATGCCTGGGCTTGCATGGGCCTTTTGACGCACGAACTGTGCTTTTTATTTGGGTGTGTGCGGTGTGTGCGGTGTTTGCAGTTCAGTCCTTGGATGTGTATAATACAGCGTGCGCCATGATTGCAAGTACTGGGCATCGCCCTTGTACTTTAGGTAACGGCCCAATCGCCCTTGCAACGATTGTTCTTGTGTTTCACTTCAACATGTGGTTCACGAGGTGTTTCCTTGTTGATGTCGTTGGGCGCTAATATGTCGTCGGCAAATCGGAAATTATGGCACTAGCACCACGCTCAATGCCACTACAATGTTGCTCGGGATTTGGTTTGATGATTTCCATTTCCTTGCACTGGAGTTGTTGCAGCCTGTGGCCAACGGAAGTTCCGTCGGAAAACGTTTCATATATTGGATATACATATCTTGGGTAAACATATCTAGGATATGGCCATATCCCAGGATACGGGTGCCCATATCCACGATATGGCCGCCATATCCCAGAAGATGGGCCCCCATGTCGTGGGATATAACCATATGCTCGGCTGTATCTTCGCCAAATCCCAGGATATGGGCTCTCATATCTTTGATAAGGATTGTCCATATCCAGGATATGGCTATATTGCATATCCGGGATATGGCACCAATACCATGCTTCGAAGTACTCGATATCCAGGGTATGCGAGCCTCACCACATCCTATTCCGTATCCAGGAAATGGGACTTCTAACCAACGTCTGAACGTCTGAAGATGACGACTGTAGGCTTCATCAGATAAGGGTGGTGCTCATCCACCAGCACCCCGTTCGGACACTAAAAGAAATCCTGGATTCAATAGTGCATTGGCAGTGCTCCACTGTTGAGCCTCCTGATCTCAGCCATCTTCGTGACCGCCGGTCTTCAATGCATGTGGCGGAATGCTTGTTCCAAAGGGGTTTGCAGCGCAACAATGTGCTCTCCGAAGGGCAGCACGACAGGTCGCAAATTTTTACAAGCTTTACTGATGCTGTCGCTCGCAGCAACAGAGTTCACACAGCAAAGAACAACGTCACACACACGGTTGGGAGGGTGAACACTCTAGTTGCGTGTGATGCATGGACAGCGGCAAACACGAGTGGTCTCATTTGCCTCAACACCGAAGCAACGGGGGCACTCTTCAATGATCAGTGCTGTAGCCTCATTGTATTTCTGCCTTACCGGTCTCCTGAGCCCACCCCGTCATGTACCCCCATGACAATAATTACAAACACCGTTAACTTTCACATTCCCGAGGTTCCCGTCCTTTAAACTTGCCCATTCGCTTCGCTAATACTTCAACGCCACTTCAGTGAGTGACTCCCCATGAGTCAACTCCCTCTCCCGCACTTCACTCCCTCAACTCCCTCTCCATCCCACAACTAACCCGAACTCCACTATCCAGGGCGGGAGGGTTGGGTGCGAAACAAGATAAGGAGGGGGACCGAGGGGCTGCCTAAATAGCCGCCCTCCGCCGCCCCGCCAAAGCCCGCCAAACTCGAGGGCGCCCTCACGGGCGGCACCTCGGAATACTGTACTTTGACTGACCCACGGTACTAGGGGTGGCCAGAAATCCCAAGGGACGGGGTTGAGTAAACCCCAGGTTCAAACTGCACCGTTTGAATCGCCAGTGCAGCCCACCCATCGTCGCCCTTGGCAGAAACCCATTAACAGGATAGTTAACTTCATTTCTGCCTTACCGGTCTCCTGAGCCCACCCCGTCATGTACCCCCATGACAATAATTACAAACACCGTTAACTTTCACATTCCCGAGGCTCCCGTCCTTTAAACTTGCCCAGTCACTCTACGGGAACTCGAGGCCCCTCCGGGACAGAAGATGTGCCCGAACTGCTCATGCAGGTCGCGGGCGGTGATGGTCATCCAGCCAAACAACCGAAAATCCCACTCAGTGGGTAAACGAAAAATATCAATGTACGACCACAGGGCGTCTGACTGCCACCCACCCCAATCCCGAATACGCCGCTCCGCGACCTCCAAGGCGAAGCAACTGGACGCGCCCCCACCGCGCAGGCCATGATGCGTGAACGGCTCTTGGGCGATGTCCGGAAAGAGCGCGAGGAGCGACGAGAACCAAGAGGCGACGGTCTTGGACGTAGGGGTGGCGTCGCCGGGAAGGCGGTAGAAATGGCGTGGCGGTTGATCCGTCTGCGCCCAGGCGTGATCGCGGAACTGCGTCCACCGACGCAGCAAGTCGACGACTTCGGGTGCTCCGCGAGAAGGCCAGGAGCGATAGCGCGACCGGGGCTCCTCCCCTGGGCGCAGCTTGGTCTTGCGCTCGCGGAAGATCACCACCTCCGCGTCGAGGCGCACGTCGTCGACCAGAATGTAATGGCCCGACTGGGCCCGATTGAAAAAGATGTAGTCGAGGTGGGCTGCGCACGCCGCCCGAAGGGTGGGCCCGTCCTCGGTGGTGAGGCCAACCTCCAGGATGCGCAGCATCAAGGAAGTGGGGACCGGCCTCCGATGCTGCACCGGGGCCGGCGCCGCCCGTCGCCAAGCGCGGGTGAGGATGCGGGTGACCGGGTCGAAGGCCGAGAAACCCAAATGGCCCGCGACGTGATGCATCATCGAAATCGCGGCCAGGTACTGGGGCAACGACCGCACGCCCACCTTGCCCTCCTCCCGAAGGAAACGGATGTAGTGGTAGATCGAGGCCCGCCGGGCAGGGAGGGCGGCGAGGCCGTGCTCCTCGCAGAACCGCTGGAAGCGCGAGAACTTGGCCTGGAGCGTCCGTCGAGTGGCCTCCGTGTAGGACTGTAAAAATTGGCGCTCCATCCAGCAGCGATCGTCGCGGAGTAGGCCATCCAAATCCGTGCCGTACAGCGGGTCATCCTCCGCCAGCGGCTCCAAAGGAACGTCGTCCGCCGGCAGGTCGGCCGGCGGGGCTTCCGACGGAATCACAGCTTCCTCCGATTCGGTCTCAGATGGCGCGGCGTCCTCTTGCGCGGGCACACATGGAACGCCCGGAGATTCCACCGCGGGGGGGGAAGGGACGCCGGAAGGCTCGGGTCGCCGGGGAGAAACAGGTCGGCCTGGCGGGGAATGAACATCTCCGCCCGGGTGATCGCTCGGAGCGGGCGAAACCACACCGCGCTCGGCCAGTCCGGCGCCAGCACCACCGCCTCCAGCTCCGGCCGTAAGGCGAGGAAGGACACGAGCCTCGCGAGGAGGCTCCACGGGGGATTGCACCAGGACCTGGTGCCGCTCCAGTCCTGCTGGAAAGCATCCACTCCTGCCGTACCGACGTCCCAGTACTGACTGTTGAACTGGGCGCAGAGGGCATTCCGGGCGGACGCGAATCGGTCCACAGAACAGGCCCCGAAGCTGCGGGCGACCTCCTGGAATATGCGCGGATTCAGGCGGTAGTCCTCCGAGGTCCGTATACGGGAAAGCCGGTCCGGCAGTACATTCTCTGCCGAGGGAATGTACTCCGGCTCCAGGAGAATCCGGCGCGTAGTACACACCGCCTTCAACTGACGTAAGGGCCTCAAGAGACTGGTGGCCCTGGTAGTCATGGAAAGGAGACAGTGCAGAACCACCTGGTTGTCCACCAACAAACGAACCCGCCGGGAAGTCGTCCCGGAATACCGGTGAGGAAAGAAACTGAGCAGGGCCAAGTGTACGGCCTGCATTTCACGAACATTAATATGAATAAGCTCCTGATCAAAAAATCCCCTTGCAAGCATGGGCTCCGCCTGGCCCAAAGACTGAAACGTCGCCCCCCAACCCGTAAGACTTGCATCCGTGGCAAGTGTGCCCAGAAAGGGCAGCGAACCCGGGTGAAGAGCCCGGCCGGCAAGGCGCGAAATGTTTGTCCATGCCAAAAGGTCCAGGCGGGCTTGGGGGGTCAAACGAAGGCGATCCCGCCACGATCGTTTCCCTCGTAATAACTCATACAGACTCATCAAGAAAAAGCGGGCCAGCGGAAAGGCCAAATACAACGAAATGGCAGACCCACAGAATTGAGCCAAATGTCGCGCCACTACCCCGCCCGAGTGAAGGAGGGCGCGAGCCCGGGAAGCAATCGCAGCGGCCTTGGTCGGAGGCACCAGAAATTGGCACCGGGTAGTGTCAATGATCACACCCAAATGGGTCTTCCGTTGCACCGGATCCCACTGACATTTGGAATGCTTGAACTCAATGCCAAGAGCCTGAAAAACTCGCCGCACTAAATGGGACCATTCCCGCAAAGGAACCGGATCAGACATGGCCGCAATAAAATCATCCAAATATGCCAAAATCAACGCGGGCACCTCCCGCGAGTACTTTAGGTAGTACTGGAGAATGGAGTCATTACCCGCTAAGCAGCCAAATCGAAAACGAGTTCCAGCCCGTGCACATGCCGCAGGGGTCCTTAAGAAACGGACCACAACGAGCATGACATGAGTGAAATAAAAGGGGGCCAAGGAGAGGCCAAACGGCAGCGCCCGACAGGCGAAAACTTCACCACCCATCCGAAAGAGCAAGAAATGCTCCTAATCGGCGCGCATCCGAACATGATGGTAGGCATTCTTGACGTCAAAGCCCACCAGAAAGTCATTCTTTTTCAAAAGAAAACCGAAATCCTTCAAGCGCTCATAACGGAGACCGACTTCTTGAGGTGGCGATTGATCCGCCGAAGGTCGATGACCAAACGGTATTTGGTCTGCCCGTTCTCCGCCGGCTTGGCCACCAAAAAGGCGCGTGAAATCCGGGCGTTGGAAGAAGGCTCCGTCCGGATGATCGCCCCCGTCCGAAGGTACTCGTCGCGCAGCTCCCGCCAAGCTTGCCATTCCGTCGGGGTCCTGAGCGGGTACTCGCCTTGATCGAAAGGGGGCGGAGGGCCCCCCGGGCCCCATTGGAGCGGCGCCCCCGTATGGATCCATTGAAGCACCCGGGAGGGGGCGCCGATGCGTCGCCAGGCTGCAAGACGGCCCTGGAGGCGGGCGTAGGGCGGGGCCTCTAGGCGGTCGGCTTGGGAGGCGCCGATGAGGCGCCGGACGTCTTGGGCTGGGGGCGCTGATGCTTGGCGCCGGAGGAAGGACCGCCGGGGGGCGAGGCCGCGGAAGGTTGGCGATTGAGCTGCGCTTGATGTTGAGCCGCCGCGGACTTCGTCGCCAACTTGAGCTGTTGATTGAGGACCTCCTTGCGGATGTGCTCGAGGGGCTCGTCGATCAAGGGGTCCCAGAACCGGCGAAGCACCGCGCCCAAGCGCACGTTGGTCTGGAGCGCTTTCCACAGCCCGTCGAGAGAGGTTCCCTTCTGCTCGCCGTGGACCTGTTGAAGACGGATCAGGCTCTGAAGGCGCGACGTGATGGTCACTTGGGCGTGGACGTACGGCAGGAGTGCCTCCCGGAATTGCAGCGGGAAGGCTGGGTGCGCCACGAAGTCGATCAGCGCGGCAGTGAGGTCGAACTGCCACGCGACGTAGGGGGCCCAGTTCTGGTACTCCTGGAAGTAACCGGAGTTGGCGCCCAGGGCCTGCGCGAGCTGCCCGCCTTCGGAGGTGCGGCGGACGTCGAACCACTCGGGGAAGCGGACTCCCGGAGGTCGGACCACCGGGTTGGTCACCGCTTGCGGTAGGAGCCGGGGGTCGGACAGCCAGACTTCGTCAAGGGAAGCCGTAGGCGGACCGTCGTTGAACCGAACCGCTTGGTCGTGCAGCCACTGCTCGGCCGGAGAACGGTTCATAGAAAGGACTCGGCCGTAGCCGGAGGGACAAGGCACTCGGTGCCTGCGGGTTGTGCCAACGCAGTGGCGTGAAGCGAAACAAGATAAGGAGGGGGACCGAGGGGCTGCCTAAATAGCCGCCCTCCGCCGCCCCGCCAAAGCCCGCCAAACTCGAGGGCGCCCTCGCGGGCGGCGCCTCGGAATACCGTACTTTGACTGACCCACGGTACTAGGGGTGGCCAGAAATCCCAAGGGCCGGGGTTGAGTAAACCCCAGGTTCAAACTGCACCGTTTGAATCGCCGGTGCAGCCCACCCATCGTCGCCCTTGGCAGAAACCCATTAACAGGATAGTTAACTTCATTTCTGCACAAAAACCTCTTGTGTCTGCAGGGGGATGCGGTAGGGCACGATGTGGGGTCCACACTCGGGGGTTTTCAATGCCCAATCAATTTTACTGGCCCTCACCCCTTCCAACGAATGCTTTTGCAATCCTTTGCAAAATTTCAACATTGCATTCCCTACCAGGGGAGGGTTTACCTGGGCTCGCTTGTTTCACTGGTTATTGTTGGCTATAGAAGGGAAAGGTAGGTTCCTTGCACCTGGCATTTACTCCGTGTCCTCGCGCCAATAACGTCCATTTTGATGCCTGCCTGTCCATCTGGCCATCCTTTGGATGCACGCAGAATAACGCCGTTGAGGCAGCTCCAAGCTGCCTTGAAAACCAGGCGCAGAGAGGGTGATCTTGCTGTCCGGCGCCTACCCTTGCGTTGCGAATAGCCACGACTACACGCACGGCAGCAATGCCATTCCCAAGCTCGCCAATCAATCTGCGCGGCTCGACTGTGGGGCGGCGCCAGGAAAGTCCCCCGGTGCTCGCTTGGCCACTTGTTGATCGCTTGCGGGTTGTGGCGCAGGTCCCGCCGTGGCCGCCCATTGCAGGGGGCAGTGCCCGGCGGCGTCCGGCATTCTGCCATCGTGGCTGGCGCCGCATGCCCGCGGTGCGCTTATGAGGTGCACCAGGGCTTCGTCGGCCTCGGAAAGAGGATCGCCGCCCTTTCGTGGCAGGGCGGCTCGTGTCCTTGTGCCCTCTAGCGCGCGCCAACGACTTCGGCGAGGCAGCGCCCCGTGCCTCCTATCTACGGCAGCGCCAACCGTATCGTGGGGCAGAATGATTTCGCAATGCGCCCTGAGGGAACACATTTAGGGAGTGGCCTTGGGAATAGGAGGGTGCTTGGGAAAATTGGAATTGGAGCTTTGGACTCGAATTGCGACCACGCCCGAGCGGCTGAGCTGAGCTCTGCTTTTCTCGACTTTTCGACTCGTTTCCAGCAGGCCGCCAGGGGCTTTGGGCAGTTTTTGGGCTTGCGCCCCATTGTGCATCTCAAACCACAGGTTCAAGTGAATTGAACACAAGCGATTGAGGGAATTGAGCAAAACGTGGCCTGCTTGCCCAGCACCTGAGCGCAGGATGCCCAATTTTTGCATACGCATGCGAAAGTGGACATCGCTTTCTAAACTCTCATGGAACCTTCACATGGCGCCCACATTGCTTTCCAGTAAGAAAATGAACTGACCAAGTGTGTGGCTACCCAATGGTGCCGTAAACATAAATGACAACGCCGGGGGGTGTGGAACACCTCCAGGGTTGTTATTTATGCTTACGGCACCATTTCTGAGCTCGTGTTTTACAAGTCAATATGCAGAAACACAGAAACGAATATTCTAATCGCCATGCTTACGTAATTCATAAATGTAGCACTGAAATACTATTCTTAGGTGCGTTGAGACACCCAGGTTACGTATGAAGTCGCAAAACAATGATCGATTCTCCTCCCCCTCGAGCACCCACATGACAGCGTCCGCATAGCACCGGGCTGGGCCAATGAACTGGCCGAGCAGAAAGACTTTTTTTTGTTCACTCCAGCGCATCTGGCTGCCACTTCCCGGTCTCCCTGAGTCTCTGTGTACTGTTTTTCTCTGCACAGGGCCTGCATTCACGTATTTTCAGGCATTTTAAGTGTAAAACTTGAATACTACTTTTGGACGTGAATATGTATATACACCCGCGTGTACGCCACAAATGACAGATCTGCGTGCTGCTAAAGTACTGATCCAGTGGCAAACTGGGCTGAAAGGGCGCCTGCAAATAGCCAGGCACAAGAACACCGCGATCCCCAATTACAGGACAGGCAGCGGTGGCAGCCCTTCCGCGACATGCCTGACAGACACTTTTTCCAGTTTGCCACTGCAGGGTAGCGTCACTCGATCCACAAATTCTGCTTCAACTGGACATGCTTCAAATTCCCTTCGAGGGGGACGCATCGCTGTGATCAGCGCACTGCAGCACATCTCTTTCGACGATTGTAGCTACAGAGACGGATCGCCACCCCAATATTGCCAGGGTCGACAACTGCCACGACTTGGGATTCGAGATGAGCTTATGAAGACGGCACATGAGACACTCTGTGCACAATCCTGTGCCCACCACCGCCATGAGGATATGAGGCTTCTGACTCTGCTACACGTCCAATCCATATATTTACACGCTCGACATCTTCACTTCCACACCATCACTAAACTCTACTGCCCTACTTCTTTCTGTGGTTTGCAAAACTTTAGATGAACACAAAACCGCCCAATGCACCCGCGGCATTGACGATGATCTGCATTGGGGTCGACCTGGTTGTGCATCCGATGTCCTACCCATGGTACCTGAGGCCAGCACCTTGCGGCATGGCCAAACTCTCCCCTTCTTGCCCTTGGAACTTCTCTCTCTGATATGCCTAAAGCAGCTTGCGATAAGTGTGACAGGAGGGTGCTTCATTCCTCAGCCTTACCACTCCAATAGCCAAACACTGCAGGCCCCCAACCCTGGCCGCCAGCACTAAACACCAAGCTACTTGAGCCCCAGGCCCGGAGGGCCCTCGTATGGCTGTCAAGCACTCATACCCAAGCTGGCACAAATGGTATGCTGGGTTGTATGGGCTGGCTGGCTTATCCTTTTGGGCACCTATCCTTCTGTGAGACCGGCCTCCTTTAGAACCTTTGTGAAGGCTTCCTCCTCGGTGGGCACCTCGGGAATGTTCCTCTCGAAGTACCGCGCGATTTGATCCAGGCGGTGCTCTTCCTCAGACTGCCCCAAGCGACAGCACTCAGGGCATGTCAGCAACGACGCAAACATGGACAGCGACCCACAGTGGGCAATGACAAATGGACATGATATTGGTTGCATTTGCATGGGCTTGTGGCGTGACATATCAAGTTGTCAATGCACCTGCAGTGTACATCTTGGAGTAGAACAACAACAACAAAGATGACAAGGTTTCGTGCATGGTAAGTCGTGGACTCTGGCCATCACTTGGAAAACATTCAGCAACCAGAACGCAGAAATCTGAAACAAAGGGGACGAAGCACGAACTTTGGAGGGGTTAAAACCTTGAGAGTTTCAAACTTTCAAGGGAAAGTGGCACAAGCCATACGACTTGTGATACATACCTGTACACGGTTTCATTTCAGATTTCCTGACAGGCATTGCTGGCAATCGATCTGATTGCGCTTGCAGAGTTATGATGGAATGCTGCACTAACCCATACTTCCAGAACATGCGTACAAACATTCCACAAGCACATGTATTCCCAGTGCATGCTTCATCCAACTTTGCAAACAGAATAATCAAAAATGCCTCCTGCGCACAAAAACCTAGAAAAAGAAGCTCTTGCTCTGTCCTTAATTCTGCAAAGGACTGGAATGAGCCTTTCTGTGGTTAAATGATCAAGCCACAGGTTGTGCCTAGGTATTGCAATATACTAGTGGCTCAGCGGGGGATGTTCCAAGACACCCACGGTGGAGAGAAACACAGTGTTTCACAGCATCAACACAAGGCACCAGACCCAATGCATTTGGAAGGCCTCCATATGGGCTTGAGGAAATATGACCTACCAGTGCTCTGAACAGGTGCACTGTGCTATCAACCACGGCCTGCAGCAAGAATAGGCAACATATGGCACAAATAGCATGCATTGGCTGAACAAAAGGATTCATTTTGGGTTTTTAGTGTTCCTTTGGAGGTGGTTGGGGCCCAGATTGTGCATGTCCATGCAAGGCAAACATATCTGTGCCACGAAAGGTAGTGCCCGGGATTGGGGTACAGGTCTATGGACAAACAGCTGGCGGGTTCCGCCATACCCCATCGCCTGCAACCTACAGAAACTTGGATCTGCAATGTGAAGATCACAAACTGTGGCCCATGCAACTGGCCATAAGCGACAGCAGATAATGCACTATCCAATATTGGTTATGTGTAGATATATTCCACCCATATCCATCCATTTGGCTGCATTTGGCAATCGATGCAGGATCAGCACAGGCTCGCCCACCCCAAGTGCCACAAGGTTGAAGGCCGCTCCCCTTCTCCTGAAACGGCCTGTCCTTCCCACTCTGTGTATGTAGCTCTCCATGGATGGTGAGGTCATGTCCTTCTCCACAGGGATGTCAAAGTTCACCACAAGGGTCACCTAGGCAGAAAAGCAGGCAGATTAAAGAACAACCAGCAACAACATGCATTTGTCAATGCAGGGTGTAGCAGTGCTGATGAATACAACAATGCTCCCATTGGTAGTCACTGTTGCAAAATTTGTTTTATTGACATTTTGTCACTTGCGATCTTGTACTGAGTTATATGCCAGTAGCGTTAGTAGATCTATTATGCATTTATGCATTGTCTACATGTGTTATTTGACTCATATGATAATCCTCATCTATTTAACAGATGATGAAGTACCCTGTCCAAGTACCATTTATGTCACTACAAATACTCATACACTCAACAGCAATACCACTGAGTACACAAGTATCCGTGGTGGCATCAATGTCGTTTGGTGCAGATCCATAATAAATGCCATCTGCACTTGCCAGAATTGTGGTGCCTAAATGCAAGGCTGCCCACCAGCACTACACTGCATCCTTGTAGTCTTGCAGACCGATGCTGCCACATGGCATCGAACCACTGCAGTCGCCAAAATGTACTGTCAACAGCACAACATAGCACCAGCCAAATTGCAGATCATGCCATTTGCTGCACAAAGTCTTGCACTAACGGCATGCGCTCACCAGTACCATGGTACATGCTCACCAGCACTGTGGTGGCTGTCAATTCTGACAATTATCCAATCGACTCAGAGCGTCATTCTGGGCACATCTATTGTCAAATTCGTGCGAAACTGAAATGAACCTTCAATCATTCATTTAAAAATGAATGTAAAGAGTTCCTGGAGATTATTTTCCATTTTTCCCCTCCTTTCTTTTTGGGAGGAGGGAGGGGCACCAATACTGCAACCCACATTCTCAACGTCGAATCCCCTGGACAGGACATCCGTGGCGATCAGGAATGTCGTCACTCCATTCCGGAACTCTTCGATGACCTCGTCCCTCTCTGCAAAGCTCATCTCACCACTGATGGCCGTCACCTTGCACATGGAACACATCAGTTCACTTGCATTCGCCAGCAGCTGACAGACATTGCCCTTGCATTTGCAAGGCAACACCATGCACAGCTCCAACACCTTCTTGGTTAAAGAGAATCCACTCATTTGCCCCCAAGCAGGAAATCCAGGAAGGCACTAGCGGGGCGAAATGGGGTCTCACAACACACAGAAAATTGAGCAACATGTACAAACATACGCATCTTTGCCACAACTGTACAACACAATGCATGGGTCATGATACGTGTCTCCACTGATATCAGATGATCAGGCAACTTTGGCTTGAAGTTTGCCTGCGGGAATCTCACCATGCTTGTTGAAAGAATGCTGGCAGGCATGGGGCACAGATCATCAGCCTTGTCATATTGTGACAAGTATGCAATCAATGGAATTGGACCAGATGCAAACCATCCAGAGACACGCTGATCAGCGATGTGGCTCTCCGACACAGCACCTTATAACCGTCATCAGTGAGCACTTTGTGAACGTAGCGTGCTGTGTGCCTGTAGCGCACAAAGATGATCGCCGCACCCAATTTCTCACACTGTGGGAATAGAAGGTGCTGCAGAACGAAGATCTTGTCTTGAAAGCTGGCGCAGTACACTCGGTACTGCTTGATCTTGTCCAGGGACAGCTCCTGGGTGGGCACATAGACCTGCACATAGGAATGGAGGCTGCTGTGGAGCAATGCACCATATTTATGGCTCTGTACATCAAAGGACGCCAACACATCATGCATAGGAGCGCCTCCTCTCATGAAGCACATGGCGGGCCCTCCTCCACTTTGCAGTGCTGTAGTTGCCACCACCGACAGCAATGTACATGTGTGGTTATTGTGAAACTTGGCAAACAGAACCCCACTGCACACAAACACATATGTTCCGTTAGCGCAAATACCTATTTGGTCTGTGAGGGCTCTCTGTTTGGTCCAGCACATGCAAATCTGATTCAAGGCATTCACTCAATGGAATGGAACATCAACAAACCTTGTTTGCCCCAGGACACAGCCTGTCCGCAAAGGCTTTGATCTGTGGCGGGTAGGTCGCCGAGAACATGAGGATCTGCAGCTTGGCCACAACGCCCTTCACCTCCTTGATCATCCTGTATGTGTCGTCCGCGAACGAGCCTGCCTTGAGCATTTCATCCGCCTCATCCAACACCAACACCTTCAGAAAGTTGAGGATAAGCCACCGGCGCCGCCGCCATATGGCCAGGCTGCCGTGGGTGCCAACGATGACCTGCCCCCCCCCAGCAACGACAGCCACCGTCAACTGTGGATGTCGTTCAGAAACAAATGGCTAGAAGGGAACCAATGTCGTGGCCAGTGATATCGTGCTTGCATCATTGTCAAACCTGTGCAATGAACTTCAGGCTTTGCTTTGCCATGTGCAACAGATGCAATCCCAGGAATTCAGACAAGCTTCCTGGGAGTGGTGAGCTCATAAAGGCAGAGCTGTATAATCTCCAACAGCATGGCAAACCACACTGGTGATGTCGCACGTCAGGACAAATTCATCTCGAAATGTTGCTCTATATGGCAATGCTCACTGCACTCCCCATAACAATGCAGAGCTAGCGGTGAATAATCAACTTAGAATCCACCCATTGAGACCGCATGCAACAAAGCATGCTGGAGAAGCAAGGCATCATCACTGGCATCTTGAAGCAATTAAATATTCCCTGCTGCAGTCACATTACAGCTATGGATCTTGCAGCCCTGAGCAAAATGCAACGCCAGAGTACCCTTCTGGACTGGGGGCTGTGATAGAACAGGCATTGATGCTGGCATTATGCAGTTCATCGTCTTACAAGGCCAGGGCTTGAGGCATTCTGGCAACTGCTGAAGTGCAACGGCTTTACTTCTTGCATTTTGCCTATCAACATCACATTTTGTTCTTATGCTTATGTGTGAATTTTACATTCAGACCATCATGCAGACGTCTAAAAAAAACTTGTTTCAATATTCATGGATTGCCAACACTGCAGCAGTGCCATTCCTTGTCTTTGCAGGCATGTGTCAGGCCCCATTCTCACGTGTCTGTCGATGACCTCCGCCTTCCTATGGACTTCGTCTGTCTGAGAAGTGCTGATCGTCGTCACTTTGCAGTATTCACCCATGCGCTGCAGCACAATCTCATTTTGGATTGCAAGCTCGCGGGTAGGCACCACCACGATGGCTTGCGGCTTGTGTTGGGACGTGTCGATGCGATGAAGGATGCAGATGGCGAAACATGTCGTTTTCCCACACCCATTCTGTGCCTGGTAATAGCAAATGCACCGGATGCTGTCACAGGTTCTGCTGCTGTAGAAAAAAAGCATCCCAAAGCTGCCTTGCAGCTCATGTTCTCTGATATCAAGGCAAGAGCATTCTTCCTAAAGACACAATGGCTTGCACAGGCCTTGATTTCCCCAGTGCAGCAGAGCGATGTCCATATGTTCATCGCCATGTCCTTTTCATGATATTGCACGACCAATCTGCCTGGCCATGGGACAGCAGACCAGCTGGGGAAGGCAAGATAGAAGATTGGAGAGGAGCAGATACACATGCCCCGGAGTGAAATGATGTGCAAAGGTCTCTGTATGAGGGTGCAGTCTGCAGAAAAGGACATAGTGCGGACCCCAGAAAGCCAATGAAATTCTACAGTCATCCACACACATCTGTGCTGGCAGCACAGCATCCCCAATCTGGCTTAAGATAGGCAAGTGTCACACGTATGTCTATCAGTGCACCATGCAGGATCCCCACAAGCCCATACCCAATTTTCAACAGTCTGCAACTGCCACAACGATGATCTGCTTCAAGAGCCCAACCAATTGCTACCTGTGCGACAAGAGAATTGTATGGTGGCGTGCAGATCAGTGGTATAGTTTTCGCTTGGATGGCACTGGGCCTTTCAAAGTTCATCTTGCAATAAAGGCCCTTCTTCACGTCTTCAGAAAGCCCCATGTCTTCAAAGGTCAATGCCGAGGTGTACAGCTGTTCGATGTCCCCCTCCACCCTGATTTCATCATACGCGTCGTTGAGCTGCCTTTGGCCTTGCACACGCTTCCCAAGGTCTCTGTCAGGCTCATCCAGTTCCTGTGGCAAAAAGCACACAATACCAGGGGCTGCATGAAGTCCAAAGTTCATTGCAGACCTCCTGCAGATCGGTAGCAATGGCTGAGTGGGCAGCAGAATCGTGAGTTGCAGCAGACCACGCAGTTCAAACTGTACAGACATGTAGGATGGAGGTGTCTGTCAACAAAATCCACCCTACAGCTTACAAATGAACTTGTTGTTCCAGCAAGCAAATCAATGCTGGTTCATCCGTATTGTGTGCACTGGCCCATGGCAGGAATAATGGCAGATTTCCGAAAAGCTTGATTGACGATGGTGGCTATCAGTTGCTGTTCTTGCATTGATGGGGACTGGCACAGCCCTTCAACCTGCCAACTGAGGGCCTGCGGGGTTTCCAAGTTGGCCAATCAAGAAGGTCTCTGAACACGCCAGTGGTAGTTTGGGCTTCTCCTCAACTTATGTTGATTTTGTGCCAGTTCCATATTTTCCAGTCGTCAAATGTCTGGACCCTGGCCCGCTACCCCCCTTCACATTAATTAGTGCTCAGCATACCAAATTCGGCACAATGACTTCCCTAAAAGACACTCTGCAACCGCTGGTGGGCCAACACACTGCCACCTATAATCCCGATGCCACATGCAGGAAAGCTCTCCTTCCTTTCCCAGCCCAAAATCGTAAACCCGAATTCATCCCAACGTCAGTGTCCATGACATTGGCCCTATCCTTGTGCTAATAACCATGACCTTGACTGTGTGCATGGGAACTTTCTGCTTGAAATCCGAAAAGTTGGACAGCAGCTGACACTGACACTGATACTGGCCAAAACGTAGCTGTCATCAACACATGGGAATGAAACAAAGTTTTCAGCCGTGGTTCAATGGAAAAATGATGAAGATCACAGCATTGTCCAACTTGCATTCCATTCAGCAACTCATCCAACTATCCATTCAGCCAACACATAATGTCACATTTTGACACTTGGCCCTTCGGCCATTTAGCCAGCCAAAGGATACACGCCCTGCAACAAAGGCACCAACGAATTCGCAATATCTTGCACAGGTAAAGAGCAGAATAATCGAGAATTGGCCTCCCAGCAGTTGCAAACCCTGGCCTCTCACCTCACGTTCCCGGCTGTCTGGGTGTCTGACAGACCCGCTGTTGTGAAAGCCGATGCCTGGGGCCCTTCCAAATCCATTGCTGTGACCGCCTGGGTCAGACAAACTGGAGACCATCGGCTTCACTCCGGGCGGGCCCCCATCGGAAAAGCCCGCTATCCCTGGAGGAGGCCCGAAAAGGCTGCCATCGGAAATGGGTCCTGACCCATAGCCAGAGCGAGCAAGTCCAGTGGGGCCGCCCCCGTTGCGCACGCCTGGAGGACGACCCCATCCGTCGTCTGGGGCGCCACCCCAGCCGTGGGACATCCCCTACTGTCTGCTGTGCCTGTGCAGAGGGGGGATAATTCATCGCGCGCTCATGAGCTCGGCGGGCATTGGAATCACTGGGGTGGTGTAAGAAGTGGTCTTTGTTCGGAGGAGGGGCAAGGGAACTGGACCAGGGGGCAGTGCAAGGTAGCTGTGGGATGGATGCCCACAAAGGAGAAACGATTTCATGGAACGTGGTGTCCGCGAAAAGGCACTAATGGCGATGTCAAATTCGAATTTGGGGCATCGCAGGCTACGCAGGAGGCACAAAGACACCGGAACACCAAGGAATGAAGCGCGGATGCCAGGCAGCGGCGCCGGAGCTGAGCGAAGCTATGCCCGCAGACCGGCCATTTCCAGTCTGTGAACGACTTGATCACCGCAGCCAAACGGCGCTGGGCGTCGTGACTGTCGCACCAGCGGACCACAGAACATGGAAGCCGACGCGGGCGCAAGGGGCCGCTCGCTCCGCGACGGCGAACAGGCAACGCCCGCGTCGACGACGAAAGCAGCCCGCGTTCAGAGCCCAGGGCTTCCCATCCAAACAGCATGAGATCGTCGCATCCCGCTCCATGCACCGCAAGGCGGGGCAATCTACCACGGTGACAACCCTCGGCCAGATCAGGCCGCGTCGAAGGGCGGAAGTGGTCCCGCCCACTCGCCTCGGCGCCCGGCGCGGTGCTCCGAGCGAATTCCGCGGCTCGGAATGCGCAATTGCGCCGGCGGATCTAGTCGTACCCGCGAGTGGTGACAGGGATTGGGGGAATGTGGCCCCTGGATCTCCTTTGAGGAAATTGCTGGGCTGTGGCGCGGCGGAGTCCTCGGCCGTCGGTGGCGAGCGCGGGGGGGCGCTGGCCAGCGGAGGAGTCGTCGCGCGGAGGCGCTCCGCTCGACTTTCAAATGCTTGGCGCCCGGCGCAGGGGGTTTCTGATCGAAATGCCGGGGCATGAACAGATGCGTCATTTGATGACGTTTCTGGACGGCGATTGGCAAGTCTTGCAAGTGTGTCGGTCCATCGGGAACACCATTTTAAGGGTTTTGTGTGGGGAAAACAATATAATAAATACCGCTCTCATAAGAGAGTGTTTGCCGAGCAACCAAGAAAAGAAAAGTAAAGCTCTGAAAAACAAAATGCAAAAAGCGTAACGGTAGAATTTTCCGATGGAGAAGGGCTTGAAAGCCTACGGTACTGAACTGGCACAAGTGGCGCCCTCGGTTGGGCTTCTGGTCGAAAAGGCTGTATGTGGAGAAGCGCCGTTTCATGGCGTCCTGGACGCCAAGCCGATTGGGAACACTGATCTGGAAAAGATGGCGCCCTCGGTTGGGCTTCTGGTCAAAATGGCTGTATGTGGAGAAGCGTAATTTTGATGACACTTCAACGTCATCAAAATTGGTGACGTCCCTGGACGCCAAGCCTGACCGTCGATTGATAATATTGAACTGGAAAAAGTGAACCCGTCGGGTACTATGGACGGATTCTCATTCGCATTGCCGTTGAGAAAGGGACAATTCTGTTGGTGGCAATGCAGCCCGGACTAATTCGGAAGATGAGAATCCTCAGCTGGTGGAGGCCTTGGTTGGTGCCGTCTCTTGGCGCTTGCGCATCTCTGCTGATAGCGAAATTCGAGGGTTTTTGAAAGGCAGATGGGCCTCGCACAGTCCATTGAACCCGCGTGCATTGCCCCAGGCTTTGCCTTTTTGTGAATTTGCAGCAATGCCCGGCTGTGCCTGGTGGGAGATGCCATTATATCGAGACTGCTTTTGTGTACCAGTTGTCTCTGTGAGGGCGAAGGATTGGTTAACATTGAATATATGATGTGTGGTGGTTTTCATGGTAGGAAGTAAATGTGGTGAGTATGGTGTTATGGTGAATGTATATGGAGACAATGGAGACGGGACGTGAATGTTATTGCAGTGATTGTTATTTAGCTGGCACGATCATCCTGTAATGCATCTGGTTGCGGCCTCGCTTCTCGTGCCTGGGAGCGACCGTGTGTGAGCGCGCAGGAGCCCTCCGTTAACATGTCAATCTCCATCAATATTGCAGCGCGTGCAAGTGTTGCACACCGAGATAGGCGGCGATGGGGCTGAGTGAAATCAAAATGCTTTGCTTCTTGAGGACACCAGTGCATCATGAGTGATAAAAGCACATCGCTTTCTCGCACCCATTCTGTGCCTCGTAATAGCAAATGCACCGGAATGCTGTCACAGGTACCGCTGCTGTAGAAAAAAAGCATCCCAGAGCTGCCTTGCAGCTCATGTTCTCTGGTATCAAGGCAAGAGCATTCTTCCCGAAGACACAATAGCCTGCACAGGCCTTGATTTCCCCAGCGCAGCAGAGCGATGTCCATATGTTCATCGCCATGTCCTTTTCATGATATTGCACGACCAATCTGCCTGGCCATGGGACAGCAGACCAGCTGGGGAAGGCAAGATAGAAGATTGGAAAGGAGCAGATACACATGCCCCGGAGTGAAATGATGTGCAAAGGTCTCTGTATGAGGGTGCAGTCTGCAGAAAAGGACATAGTGCGGACCCCAGAAAGCCAATGAAACTCTACAGTCATCCACACACATCTGTGCTGGCAGCACAACATCCCCAATCTGGCTTAAGATAGGCAAGTGTCATACGTATCTCTATCAGTGCACCGTGTGGGATCCCCACTGGCCCATACCCAATTTTCAACAGTCTGCAGCTGCCACAACGATGATCTGCTTCAAGAGCCCAACCAATTGCTACCTGTGCGACAAGAGAATTGTATGGTGGCGTGCAGATCAGTGGTATAGTTTTCGCTTGGATGGCGCTGGGCCTTTCAAAGTTCATCTTGCAGTAAAGGCCCTTCTTCACGTCTTCGGAAAGCCCCATGTCTTTAAAAGTCAATGCCGAGGTGTACACCTGTTCGATGTCCCCCTCCACCCTGATTTCAAGATGGAGGTATCTGTCAACAGAATCAACCCTGGAGCCTGCAAATGAACTTGTCGTTCCATTGCCACTGCTATGTAGCTACATGGCCTGCCCATAGCTTTGGTGGAACAGGTCCCAGTTTCTTGCGTTTCTGTGCTAAACGGTTTCCCCCCTCATCAGCGCACCACGCGCTGTGGGCGTATCCACACAGCACAGCAGCACGTTCCGGAGTGAAGAACGCACGCGACCCATGTTACAATGTACATGGCCTTTGCCTGTTCCTGCTCGCCCTCGCTGCCACATCACTGCGGCCGTGAACAGCATAGCGTCGCAGCCCTGCCCATCACGGTCAAAACCCCTACCCGCGCTGCCCCATGACCACTACTCCGGCGTGGCGCCCCTCCCCTGCAGTAGTCTCTCACCGCCAGGGAGGTGAGCGTGGCACACGTGTATGCCTTACCAACAGGATGCACTTCTAGTAGCATATATATATGGGTATATACGGTTGCACGCCTGCCACTTGTGGCATGGGTACGCTCTGTGAAACGCAGAGTGTCCCACAGCGATCGGCTGCCGGTTGCTGTTTGGGCCGGACTACCTCAATGCCGCATGCCCGAGGTGGGTCGATGCTGGCGAATGTTGGGGGGCGTCATGCACGTTGGGTGCGCACGGTCTCGGATCCAAAAAGGTGGGATCCTCAAGGCTCCCCTCGAATGATCCCACCCTACACGTTGAGTATGCCCTGGGCATTTGAGGTCGTCACGTGCGTCACAGGCACCCCATCGGGAACCCTTGCAGGGCGCATTGGTCCACATTCCCCTGTGAGGCATCTTCGCGCAAAATCACTGTTTGCTTGGACTGGGTTTCTGGCGAATGTTACCAATACATGGAATATTGGAGAATTGGAGTCAGGATGCATTGCGGAAACGACCAGCGCAGCTCGTCCCGCTCGCTACTGCAACAGGCGATTGCGCAACCAGTATGCTGCACTCCACGCGACGAACTTATGTATGAGCATCGCAAAGTTTTTGGCCGCGCGCGCCGCCGGAGGCACGACCCACACTTTCCATGCTTCGAAAACAACAAGGATATATTGTCCCCGTTCCAAAGCCTTCATGAGTTTGCCTTGGGCAACGCACAAAGGACATCCCGCCCTCACTATGCTTCAAAATGCCAAAAAGGTTGTAGTGTCTCCATTCCAAAGCCTTCACAAGACAGTGAACCCTTCTGGGGGCCGCACATCCACATGCATGGCACCCACCATCTTTAGGACCTCGCCGTCTGATCTGTAGATGCGGGCCAACATTTGAGACCACTTACCCAGCGGTGTGGCGTCATTAGGTCACGCCGGCATGCCTCCACACCTACCCAACAAGTCCGCGAACTGCATAATCTGTTCTGTGGCTGCTAGAAGCATTGCGGCAGCCACACGTCCGACCTCATTCCTTCATTTTCAGGGGCAGATACTGGCGGGACAGTTGAAGTTTCCCCCGATGTTGTTGTCGATGGCAGTAACCTGTGCTGCACTGTTAACATCGACGTTGCCAGTAGTTGTGGACCCAGTGATACTGAAAGTCCCAGTCACGCCGACGACGACATTGCCAAACACATCTGTATCCTGGACATCGACATTCCGGCCAAAGGCCTCAAAGTTGCCCCTGATCTGGATGCCGACAATGGAGCAGTCGCCCGCCGAATTGATGACGGTGCCGTCCACCACCCCAGTAGGCACGTTCACCGGCGACAGGATTGCCCCGTTATTGCACTCCAATGGATTGAAAGGCACCGGGCACGCAGCAGCGCACTCCAGCTCGCAAACCCCGTTCAGCGAATTCGGCACCAGCTCGATCACTGGGTCTGCACTGAGCCCAGTGCAGCTGATGCCCCCGTTGACATTCAAGTTGTTTTCGATGAACAGCGTCCCGCCTACACCAGCGGCAACGATGGGCCCGTTGATGAAGGCGTTGTTGCTGATCGTAGCGCTCCCAACGATCTCGTTCACGAAGACTCCCGCGTTTATGGAGCAACCACTGACCTCGAAGGACCCTGTCACCCTGGTCGCCTCCACGGCACCAATGTTCGGGGGGCTGCCTGGCCCAAGCGGGGGGATGCAACGCAGGCTCGTGCTTCCGACGTCGGTCACTTGAAAATCGGCCATAGTCAGCACGCCTTCGGCCCTGACCTCCCCGACGCG